>JAJPUD010001687.1:242033-329197 GCA_023553655.1 Myrmecobius fasciatus | reverse complement strand
ACTAGGCTAAGACTTGCAATTTAGGTGCCATTGTCAATTCCTCATTCCCTCTCCCCATATCACTCTGTTATCAAGTCTGTTTATTTTACCTCCTTAGCATCTCTCCTATATACCATCTTCTTTATTTTGATATAGTCATTATTCTACTACAGATCCTCATCTTATATCTAGATTATGACACTGGCCTGTTAGTTGACTTCTTTGCCTTAAATCACTTTCCACTCCAATTCATTCTCCGTTTAACCATCAAATTAACCTTCCTAGTTCAATAAATTCTTATGGCCACTTGTCATTTCCAGTATCAAATATAAAATCCTGTCTTTGGCTTTTAAAGCCCTTGCCTTCCTTTCCAATCTCCTTGTACTTTACTTAGCCATTCATATACTCCATGATCCAAGGACACTGGCCTTAAAGCTCCTCAGTCATGACACTCCATCTTTTGACCAGGCATTTTTACCAGCTTTCCCCTATCCCTGGAACTCTCTTCCTCCTCCCCTTCACCTGGATTTCTATAACTTGCTCCTCTATCACCTTATCAGCTCCTCTAGGACAAACAAATGAATAGGAACCTGCATTCACAATGGCAACAACTGAATTAGAAAACACAAGATCAAAACAGTTAGGAAGAACACATTTTCTAAAAGTCAAGTGTAACAATGATCACCTATGATCATCCAAGACTGAAACAATGAATATAGCAGATGGGGATGTAGATAGATGCAATAGTCTCCTTGATTAGGTATTTTGAATATTACAATAGAAAGAAATGAGGTATCCTTCTTTATCTTTCCATTAGCTGGCAGGCCCCATATTCCTAGTTTTGAAAGTCACAGATCCAGATGTTAATTCATGACCAGGAGAGCATTAATCTTTACATTGCTTACATGAAAGACTCATTCTGCAGAAGACAGAATAGATTCTCATTGTGATATACTTTAAAATTGTCCTCACTTAATCAATTCAGACATGCTAATTCTTTAGTTGTTCTGAATTAGCTGTTGCATACTTAGCCCACCAGATGTCAGACTATGCCTACCCTTTGAGGGAAAGACAATTTCCAAGTATGGACATTTTTTTTCCCTCCAAGATCCTAAAAATAAAGGATGATAATATTCAAAAATAAATCAAAAAGGGTAGCATAGTAATACACATAAAACATTAGATATGACATAATTCAAGTCATTAATTTTTAGGATACAGAAACAGAGAATTTAGTGAGTAAAGAGATTTGCCCAAAATTGGGCATTAGTGGGAGAGCTGGAATTCCAGGTTTATGTTGGTATGCTCTGATGGATCTGTGATTTCATGTAGAATGGCTAATATATAAAGTGTTATACAGATGGAATATCATTAAATCCTTACAACAATCCTGTGAAGTAGGTACTATTGTTATCCCCATTTTACAGATAAAGACATATTGACTGAGGCAGGTTAAATGACGTGCTCAGGGTCACATGTCTGCAAGGCAGGATTTGAACTCAGATCTTCTTGACTACAAGTCCAAGCTCTACTCATTTTGGTATGTGGTACAATTCACAATAAATTCTCACTTTCTTACTACTTCTCCCATCCTCCTGAAATCCTCTGTAGGTACTTTGTGCTGTACTAAATAAAGGAAGATTTAATTAAGGACCTCCTTAAATGTAAGGATTTCTAATAGTTCACTATCTTTCAAGCCTCTTTCACTAGAAAAATGAATAAAAACAAATAGTTATAATTTTAAACAAAAGAGAGCTACATGTAGAGCCCAATCACTTGGGTTCAAATTCTACTCATTGCATACTACCTCTGACTTCATCTTTCTAAGTATGAGTTCACACATGTAGAATGAGGATATTTGCTTCAATGGTTTTAAAATTTTGCTTTTATCATCCTATGAAAACATATGGAGAATAATAAGAAACTACTTCGGGATATACCAAGAAACAATATCACAGACAGAGAGCATTGGTTTAAAAATAACCATATAGATACCTTCAAATGTTAACATATAATCTGTGCTAGAACATCATATTTTTATTTGTTTCAATAATATAAAGGACCCATCTAGGTTTACCTCCAATTTTGTAAATAATATAAATAGTTTAAGGGATCATAATAACTGACATCACAATTTAGAGTTGGTCTAGAACTTTACATATTTTATTTCCTCTGAGTTTTATACCAATCCCATGAGGTCATTATGACAGGTATTTTTATTCCCATTTTACAGATGAGGAAACTAAGACCCAGAAAAATTGAGTGATTGGTGCTCATATAAATGATGGTAAATATCAAAGTGGAGATTTATATCTGAGATCAAACCCAGTATTCTAGGCATTGTGTAATTTTTCATAATTGAAAAAACCTATGTTGCAAGGCCTTATTCTAAAATTCTGCCTCTACAAACAGAACTTATGGGTTATGAAGCAATAAAACTATAATGAACATACATGTATTTCTGTAATTGCAGCAAAGTATTACAACTTAATTAATGAACTTTCTTGCTTGAGTTTTAAGATGAGAACCATACATATGTAATATTAATATATTACATAATAAAATATATGTACAATATGTGCATATTTTAATATTACATATGTGTCTATACATAAATATATAGGGCAGATAGGTGGTATAGTATATGTATAAGCATATATTAATATGACATTGTGTACCTACATAAATATATAGGGCAGCTAGGAGATGTAGTAAATAGAGCATCAGGCCTAGAATTAGGAAGACTCATCTTCTTGTATTCAGTTCTAGCCTCATTCACTTACTAACTGTGTAACCTTGGGCAAGTCATTTAACCCTATTTGCCTCAGTTTCCTTATCTGTAAAATAAGCTGGAGAAGAAAATGTCAAACTACTCCAAAATTTTTGCTAAGGAAATCTCAAATGGGATTATGAAGTCAGATACAACTGAAAAATGATCAACCAACCACATGCATATACATATAGGCAAATACCAGCCCCCAAATATATATGTCTGTGTACATTCACCAACACATACATAATACACACCTACATATAGACAAACACCCACCCATCCTCCCTCCATATATATGTGTGTATATATATATATTCATACACATATACATAACACACATATACACACATTTATCAATCTAAAATCCCAGAAAATGATTAGAAAATATATACATTTCTGGTTTTATGCTCTAAATCAATAAATCAAAAAGTTTTTATTGAGCTCTCACTACATTCCACAAACTGCTAGATATGAAGAAAGAAGAGTGGTCAATCTAATGCTTTCTCCTGCTTTTCGTGGAAGACTGACAGATCTTGTGCCTTCACAGTAAAGTGACAACTTGTTGGTCATTGGTTGTGACAGACAGTACGATGTAGTTAAAGAGAATTAAACAAAGTCTTATACCTGAAGTTATAGGACCTTATAGTTTTCTCATTTGAAAATGAGGAAGCATTTAAAATGTGTAAAATCTGTCTTACAGGGTTATTGAAATTTCTTTGTGTAAATTATAATAGTAATAATAATTATCCATAAATTATAAATAAACACAAATTAATTACAAATTATGATTATTTTTCTAGACTTGTGATTTCATTTGGTTTGGGGAAGCCTAGATAAGGAAACACTCTCTACCAAATGGAGTAGCAACCATTCTCACACATACGTATGTATGTATGTGTATGCACATGCGTATAGACATTCATGTGTATATACCTATACATGCACAGATGCATAATACCTACACACATGCATACATACATTCATATCTTTACTTAGATTCATAAAGCTAGTAAGTGTCTGAGGCTGAATTTGAATTAAAGTCCTGATTCTGCTCTATCTGCCACCTAGCTATCCTCAATTTATATTGTTAGAGAATTTCTGAGTACACTGAGAAATCAAATTATCCAAGGCCATTCTGTATGTGTCAGAATTTGAACTCAGAGCTTAAAATTTCCAGATTCTCGTAACTGCCCCTGTTTCTACTTATGCCACGTTGTTTCTCAGTTTAAAGTTATTATGTTTGTGAAAAGCTAAAATCCAGCTTGCCTAATTAACTGTCTAAGTATTCAAACCATCCTGGTTTTAATCATAGTTCCTGAGGTTATATTCACTTTTTCACTTTTCATTTAAATCATTTTGATTCAGCTTTTCCTATAACCTAGAGCCCTTCTCATTTTCCCTCACAGTTTCAAATAGTTCCCTAAAAGTGTTCCCTGGTCTTTATTTGGAAAACAAACAAACATAACTTCTATTTATTCATTTCAGCTCTATTTGCTCCTTATTGATTGTGTCATTTTTATCTGGGTTTTATATAAGAATTACTTTTCCTTAAACTCTTCAACAGAATTTTTTCTAACTTTCTTCATCAGCTTGGGTTCCCCTGACCCTTTCTTTTTTGTGCCTTAGCACTCAAATTGATGAGGGCTGGCAGTTGCTTGGCCATAGAGATGTAAATAGCAATTTTAGAGCTTGGGGCAAATAGCATGCCAGAGTCAAGCAGAGTCCTCAAATCAACTTTGTAATTCATGATGTGAAAGTATTACAAAAAGCAATTAGGACAAAATGGGTTGAAAAGGAATATGAATTACTTTCCAGAGCAACTCTAGCATATCAATTCTTGCTGCCCAGGTAGTCTTCCATTAATTTTCTTATTTTAATTATTTATTGAATTGTTAATTTTTGTAACTTCTAAATCTTATCCTGAAATAAAACCTTGATTGCCCAATCCTGGTTACAGATATAGTTAAGGCTAACTTTAGCTCTGTTACTGAAGAAAGCAATATACAAAGTGTGAAAAGCCCTACTTTCAATTTTTCTGGAACATACATCCCTGTTCTCCTCAACTCTGTCCATTCTGTGCTAGTTGTATTACAATTTCTGTCCGTGTCTCTTATATGAAGCCTTTATTCATTAAGCTCTCCAACAGAATTTTGGAGGGAAATCTAGCAATTTCTGAGTCAAGAACTTAAAATGATTTGTCCAAATGAAGTCTCAAACACTTTAAAGAATAAGAATTAAATAAGCAAATTGTTCAAGGACAAAATAAAAAGTTATCCTGCTTTGGTGGAAATATCCCCCCCCCCACTTCAAATGCCTATCATTTAGTTATTTATTATTAAAACTTTTTATTTTTCAAAACATATGCATGGATAATTCTTCAACATTAACCCTTGCAAAACCTTGTGTTCCAGTACTCCCCCCCAAACTACCCTCTCCCCTAGATGGCAATTAGTCCAATATATGTTAAACAAAGTAGAAATATATGTTAAATCCAATATATGCATATATATATTTATACAATTATCTCGCTGCACAAGAAAAAAATCAAATTGAACCAGAAAAAAATGAGAAAGAAAATAAAATGCAAGCAAACAACAAAAAGAATGAAAATGCTTTGTTGTGAACAGCTCTCAGATCCCACAGCCCTCTCTCTGGATATAGATAGCTCTTTTCATCATCAGACCATTGGAACTAGTCTGAATCATTTCACTGTTGAAGAGAGCCATGTCCATCAGAAGTGATCATCATGTAATCTTGTTGTTGCCGTGTACAGTGGTCTGCTGGTTCTTCTCATTTCACTTAGCATCAGTTCATGTAAGTCTCTCCAGGTCTCTCTGAAATCATCCTGCTGGTTGTTTCTTACAGAAAAATAATATTCCATAACATTCATATACCATAATTTATTCAGCCATTCTCCAACTGATGAGCCTCCACTCAGTTTCCAGTTTCTAGCCACTACAAAAAGGGCTGCCACAAACATTCTTGCACATGTGGGTCCCTTTCCTTCCTTTAAGATCTCTTTGGGATATAGGCCCAGTAGAAACACTGCTGGATCAAAGGGTATGCACAGTTTGATAACTCTTTGGGCATAGATTCAAATTGCTCTTCAGAATGGTTGGATCCATTCACAATTGGTGGAAAACATTTCTAATCCCCTACTTTTCAGTGTCAGCTCCTGTATTTGATGCTGTTTCCTTTGGGAAGCTACAGAAAGTAGAGAAAAAAGGTAGAGCTGATAAGAGAACAAATTCATTTATAGAGAAATAAAGGGTTGGACTTGTCATTTGGAAAGAAAATCCTGAGTGCCAAACATTTTTCTCTTTTATGTAAGCATTATTCTGGGTTTTACTTACAAGGGCCAATTGTGCCAATCTTTTTCTCTTTGGAGAGAGGTTGAACTGCACGTGATGAGCAATTTTTGTTGTTTTTAATCATTTCCCTTGTGTCTGACTCTTGTGATTCCATTTGGAGTTTTCTTGGCAGAGATTCTAGAGTGATCTGCCATTTTCCTCTCTAGCTCATTTTACAGATAAGGAAAGTGAGACAAACAGAGTTAAATGACTTGCCTAGGGTAACACAACTATTATGTGTCTGAGGCAAGACTTGAATTAAGGAAGAGGAGTGCTTTCTCCACTGTGCTATCTAACTGCTCATTATGATGAGCATTAAGACAATGATGCCTATAAGAAACTCTACTACAAAAAAGGAGCAGCCATCCCCTAAGAATGTAAAATCCAGATCCCTTTTCTGAATCTTGCCACTGCTCAGGATTTAGAAATTGTTTTTTATTTCCTCAATCTCAACCCAAACTATCCAGCACACCAACATATACAGTGCAAAATTAAAATTTTAATTTAAAAAAGAGGAACAATGTCAGCCTAGAGGAGATAAGAATAAGATGCTTTTCAAGTGAGGAATTATACAGAAACTGCTATGCAGTAGGATGGTAGATAGAACATTAAACTTGTAATAGGAAGGATCTCAATTCATATAACAAGGGGAATTTATTTAACTTCGGTCAGCCTCAATGAACTCATCTGTAATATACGGCAGCAAAGTGGTCAGTTGCTAGAGCAACAGGTCTAGCATTAGGCAGCCTTTTCTTCCTAAGTTCGAATCTGGCCTCATACATATACTAGCTCTGTAACTTGCCTCAGTTTCCTCATCTGTAAAATGAACTGGAGAAGGAAATGGCAAACTATTCTGATGTCTCTGCCAAGAAAATCTCAAATCAGGGAATGAAGAGCCGGAAATGACTGAAAGACTACTTTTTTAAAATGGGAAAAATATTCCTAACTCCAAGAGTTATTGTGACGATCTGGTGAAGTAATAGATTTTTAAACTCTGTAAACTATCCAGTGCCATAAAAATTTTAGTTATTATTATGCTGACCTGTTAGCATATTCCATCTTCACAAATATGTCTATGGTTGTAAATGTGTCTATTGTTTTAATTACTAAAGAGCTTCCTTAATGCCCATACTTTGGCAGGGAATGAAAGCAAATGGCCTAGCTAGAGTGCATTAGGCCTGGTTTCCTTTTTGAAAATCAGTCTCTGGAGAAATTTCAACCTTTGCACATTCTAAGTCAAACCACTGTATTAAGTTAAATGGTTTATTTTTTCCTATGTGAGTATAGATCATTAAACACAATTTCTTCCTTCTCTTTTCCTACCCCCACCCCAGGTTCACTAACTAGTTTCTCTGAGTCTTTTGTTAGTTAAAGGAAATCTGGTTAAGTTCCATCTGGAGAGGAGTAATTTCTATTCCACATATAAAGTTAAAAGTGATATTCTCCATTTCTTTGGGTAGCTCTCATATATTGGAACACAGAGGTGCCAGTCATAAATGTGCTGGTAGCCCTCATTAATGAACAGGGGATTTTTAACTCACTTTTGGAACATTAAATGAAACACAGGCCTCTGGAGCACATCAAGAATTCTTGTAGTACTGTGTAATTGAGAAGTTTTTACCAGGACCTACTAAATGTATATCTTATGTAGTTGTTATCCATTAGGCTAATCTGGGTATGAGTTTAAATGAATAAATATATTTATATTCAAGGAATAAAAAGATAAACTCTACTGTAACATTCTTATTCAGCAGAACACAGGAGGAAGAAAATTTTAAAAGGCTAGATTTAAAATGCTGATTCCCATTAAAGGTCATTGATATTTAATGGATTTCTGTCATTATTATGAAAAGGAGTTAAGGTAGAGGAAATGGTGGTGATCTTCTGATAAAGTTGGGATCTTCCATTCTCTGGATCTTCCAAGTTATCTTCATCTCAATGAGTAAGTCAACAAAATTAGCCATTCATGCACCTGGTACTGTTCTGAGCAACAGAGATACAAACATTAAAATGTAATACAACAGTTCCTGCTTTCAACAAGTTTGCATTCTCTTGGAGAGAAAACAAAACAGATTTGGGGTCAGGAATTGGACCTATATTTTCATTGTAAATTGGTACCTAATTCTGGATTTTAGAGAGTTGATTAGAGCACTGAAAAATGATTCTCCTGGGGGGAGGGGCGGTCACAGAGCCAGTAGGTATCAGAGGAGGTAGTTGGACCTAGATCTTCCTGGGCTTTGATAATTCTAGGACATATACCATGTTGCCTCTCATACAAAACATATATAAAAGTAAATATTTGCAAATATATAAAAAGGAAATACAAAATACTTTAAAAGGGAAAGCACTAGCAACTGGATAGCACAGGGATAAGAAAATAGGAAAAACCTCACATAAGAGCTGGTGTTTGTGATGAGAGTTGAAGGAAAATAGCAATTTTGAAAGGAGAGGATAACAAGGTGTTCATGTAAAAATGGTGGGACAGCCTGTGCAAAATGATTATTTCTCTTTTGTAGTTAATAACTGATTATTGAATGAGGACCATTTTTTCCCCCTTTTCCTTTCCCATCCCATTCAGTGTGGAAAATCTTGGGCAAAGACTTACTCAGGCAGTAAAGAAGGTCTAAGTTTAGGTGAATGGGTAGTTTCCTGCTTATTGTTGTTGTTATTGTTGTTTTAAACTCAGATAGGTCTAGGGACCTTTGGTCAGATAGGCAATATGGAAATGGATGTCTCTTTGATCAAAATTTGGGTGCTCAATGTTACATCCATCAAAACCTGCACTGGAATAAACTAACCTCTCATTAATTTCTTGTTTTCAACCAAGCAGAGTTGATTGATACCTTTAGAAATACCTACTCTTCCAAAGACATAAAAACTATAAGCCTACTGCCATCATTTGTCTTTACAATTTGAGTGTCACTAACCCTTTTATTAATAAAATGTTAGCATTATTAATAGAAAGGCTAATTACCCAGAAATTATGTCTTTCAAACTTTTAAAATGTTGCTTAAGAGATAAATGGAATGTTGTATATGAGGAACAGAAAGAACAAAATTTTGGTAACTTTTCAAAATAATAAAATTTTAATTATATTATTTTAATTTAGCTATTATTTTATCTATTTTTAATCATCAAAAATATTTATCAAGTCCTTGTCTAAATAAAGTGCTGTCCTGGATTTGCTAGGAAGAGTTTTCAGGAGGAAGAAGCTGAAGCTCAGATGGGAAATGGCATCTCCAAGATAACAGGGTTAGGGTTATTGCCAGACTTGTGTTTAAAATTCAGATCTTCTAGACTCCTCTATATTACTCTTTCCAGTCCTAATTCCAAATGAAACGTGTATAGCTTGGCAGTCAAAAGTAAAATCTTTAATATAATTTGAATCCAAAATTACAAACTACAGAAATATTCTTAAATACCTATTTAAGGTAATAAATGATTTATATATTTTTATAAAAACATATATTTATATTAATGTTTTGCATGATCTGGAGATAAAGTTCTAGTTATTGAAGGAGAAGAAACTATGGTTGATTACTCATTTAGAACCTCATAATTTACACTTCTAATGTAGAGAATAAAGTTTTTCATGTTTATTGGTTTCAATTTTGCAATTCAAATTGGATCCTAGATTCTAATTTTCACAGTTTCCTTTTCTTTTCATTACATTATATAGAAGTTTTTCTTTTTTAATCAACAATTTCATTTCATTCTACTTGGTTCTCTGAGTCAAAGGCAGAAGGAAAGTTGCTGTAAATTCATTAAGGGAAACTCTCCAGTTTTATTTAGGGAAAGGAACAAGGGAGGAAGAAGGTCCAATACTAAAATTCCCTGTGGGTTGTGCCCGTCTCTAGGCATCTTCTTGATAAAGTGAGAGGCCTAAGGGCTATGTCATCTGTCTATATATGATAAACTCTAATGTTACCTAACACCCAAGCAAACAGAAAGTTAAAATAACCAGAATTTTTTCTGAACACTCTGTGATCTATTTTTATAAGAAAGAGACAAATGATAAGCTAATGTTATATCAAGGAATTTGTTAAGCAGATAACTTCTTGGGCATGCTTGTATAGATTTAGTCAGTCAGGAAATAAGCATTTAATAAGTGCTTACAACACATCAGGCACTATATCAAGCTCTGGAGAAACAAAGAAAGGCAAAAAAAAAAAAAAAGCCCTAGGTAAATAAAAATTTAAAAAACACTCCTTGCCCTTAAGAAGCATACAGTCTATTTTAGCCCAATATCCTACATGAGTGTAGTATTTTTTTGATAAAAAAAAATATATATATAAAGAGAACTCTTCTTCAGACTGAGAAGAAATTATGCATTTGATTTATATTTATCTCTTCTACAGAGTAGGGGCTTTAGAGGTGTGGTAGCCCCATGATCTTAAAAGTCTGTGTAAAAATTTTTGGCTCTCCCTTCATATCAAAGAAATCTGAATTATTAAAAGAGAAATTATATTGATATTGTACAGCAGTGTATATACATTTTATGCACTTCTGAATTCCTAAACTTTTTTGTGTAATCTGCTGGCCTTTGTGTGTTGTCTGCTGCTTCCACAAAACTCCCCCCAAATTCCCATTTAATTTCTTAAAGCTGACCTTGATGAGAAAAGTCATGATATAAAAGGGATAATTGTAGTTTTAGGGTTAATCCTATTTAATCCTATTAGAGGGACAGGGACAACACCTATGATTTCTTTTACATATGAAATTCCCAAAATTTACTTGAAGAAATGGCACTTTCCTGGCAACTTAGAATCTTAGAGCACTTCCCAGAGCACTAGGAAGTTAGTTAATTTGTTGGTGATCACACAGCCAGTAAATGTTACAAGCGGAACTTGAATATGGATCTTATACTGAAGCAAACTTTCTATTATATCACACTGTCTTGCAGGCATAGTTTATATCACACTAAAATTCTTTGAAAGTTAGTAACACATGGGGCAGCTAGGTGGCGCAGTGGTTAGAGCACCAGCCCTGAAGTCAGGAGGACCTGAGTTCAAATCTGATCTCAGACACTTAACATTCCCTAGCTGTGTGACCCTGGGCAAGTCACTTAACCCCAATTGCCTCAGCAAAAAGCAAAAAAAAAAAAAAAAAAAAAAGAAAGTTAGTAACACATGACTTGCATAAAAGGAAAAATGAGAAACTAGAATATTTGGCTACTAAAGCATTTGATACTAAAACAATGCAATTATATGTGCACTTGGCTGGTAAGTATCTAAGGACACATTTGAACTATTTTCCTTATTCCCAGACTCATTGCTCTACCCACTGCCCCGGGAAAGGAAAGATGGATAGTTAAATGAGAGGGAAGAAGATACTCTTGTCAAGGCCTGACGGCAAAGACTCCCAGAGACAGACAGTAGTTTGGAATGGTGGATTACCAAGAACAGAGAATGAAATGAGACCTCCTTTCTAATTCCATATTGATCAGCTGTGTATTTTCTAATAAAATATATTGTAAATCATTTGACCTAACAAAACATTTGAATTATATGGACTGAGATACCTTCATTTCACTTTTAAGGCTAAAGACTGAACTTGTGACTATACTGATATAGGGAATGTGTGGATATGCAATTCCCTCCATGGATGAAAACGGGCAACTTCTCTGCTACTTCCAGTCTTGAGAGTTGCCTAGAAAACAGAGGGTAAGCAATTGACTTGAGTGTCACATAACCAATACGTATCAGAGATGGACATGAAACCTGGGGTCTTTCTGAATCCAAAGCCAACTTTCTATTCAGTATGCCAGCCTGTCTCTTACTGAAATCTATCTTTTAATCAAATCCATACTATAAGATAGTCATCATTCATTTCATCTTAGAGGTAGAAACATTTTGTCATAGGAAATATATACCTCAAACTCCTGACAACTCTTGGAAGCAAATATAGTTTAAGGAACCCATATACTTTTAAGGTATCTTAAGATATCAAGTTGGGAGGGATTTTAGAAGCCAGCTAGTCCAACCCTATGATTTTACAGATGAAAAAATAAAGTACCACTTCAAATTCTAACAATCCTTTTGCTAAGGAAGTACTCTAATAATGAAAATGTCTTCTGATTGGTACATAAGAACATGAAGGAGCAAGCATGAAAACAGACAAAAGTGTGGCAATGAAAAGAGGGAATGAACTTGGAGTCATCGGTTCTGAGTTCAAATTCTGGTTCTGCTGGTTACCTGTAGATGATTTTGGGCAAATCAGGTAAACCTCTAAGGATCTTAGTTATCTCACCTATAAAATGAAGTGTTGATCTCCAAGACCTCTAATATCATTTTCAATTCTATAGCTATGATCCCAAATAGTAGAACTATTTTAAATAAATTTTTTTATCTGATAAACACAATTTTTTTTGTTTTTAAAACATCAGAACATTTTAGGAGTATTTATTTAGAAGAAGGGATGGAAGTTCTGCCATTGCTCTGTTTAATCATTGCTCTTGCATTTTTGGGTTTCATAACACTAAAAATGCAAATAGTAAATAAAGCTACAATGTAGAATCTCGATATTCATTTAGAAGGGCAGTCAAGACCAAAGTAACAGAGAGCCCTTTATTAGAACCATCAATTTGTCTGCATTAGGAAATGATGTCATTTAATCCAGAACTAAGAACTAACAGAGAGATAGAAAATAAGAACAGCACAGTTTCTGTCTTTAAGGAGTTTGCTTCCTCTGGTGATGCTGCCATCCACGTGTGTGGGTGTGTCTGAAAAGTCCAATGTTTTGACCAACCATCCATTCCACATTTTGAACATGTGTTGGCTTCTCTTTTTGGTTTGCGGCACAGATACTATTTGCAGAGCTAGTCTGTTTTCCTATGTGACTTGGTCTCTCAAAATGAGTCACAGCATCTCTGTCTCATGCCCAGTCTGTCTGACTGCTGTTCTTCCCTAGTATTCCGTAATTATGTTGCATTGTGGGATATTGAGATCCTATGGGTTTCTGTGGAATCCCTGAATCCCTTTCCTACTAGTAGTTACAACAATTCAGCTCACAATTGAGTGGTGTATCTACTCTTTAAGTCTTCCCTTCCACTTAGCCCCATCAGTCTCACTTATGAACTTCACTTCAAATGAAATGGTAAAATAGGATTATTGACAATGAGGCTCTGGAATATCAGTCAATTAAAATCAAAACAGATGTAAGTGAAAGTTTCCTCCATAGTTAAAAATAGATTTCTATTTCTGAATCAGTAAGCATGGATGATGCCTATTGTTAAATTTGTTTTTACTTATAATGTACTGATGTCTAATGAGTTTTAATGCTCATTAAAATGGCCCCCAAAGGAATATTTCATAGAATCATACATTTAGAGCTGGAGGGAACCTTAAAGCCTATCAAGTTCAACCGGTTTATTTCACAAATGAAAATATTGAGGCTAAGAGGCTTACCCAGGATTACACAGTGTTAGAGGGAGTATTTGAACCTGGGTCTTCCTGGATCCAAGTCCAACTCTTTTTATTTGAATTTCATGGCACACTCAGTCATTTTGATATATTTTTTTTGTTCTAAAATTAAATTACTTGAAAAGATTCTAATTAATTTAGATTTGAGTCAAATCTCTACTTCTGAGTCACATTGCAGTTTAAACTCTATTTTCACTGGGTACTACTGTGTAAGGATATTCTTGAAGGAAGTATTGAGTTATAACCTGAAATTAAATCATGGAAAATCATTTCCACTAAAAGATGCTTCTTGGAGGGAGAACTATAAAGGAATAAATGAGTAACAAAGTCATTTGTACAAAAAATATAATACTTTATTTCCAACTAGAAAGGTGCAAACATGTAACTTTTGGTCACACTTCTCAACAAATAACAAACTGTTCAAAAACAGTCTTGGTCAAAGTCAGAAACAAATGCTCCTGGGTGGAAAGAATGGTCAGCTATCAAAGAGCCCCTCATTTTACGAAGGTGATCTGTTCATTAAAAGTGAGGTCACTGCTTTCCAATGTACAAGCCATGGTTTACAATGATGACATCTTTGTCTCACCTTTAGCAAACAATCTGTCTTGACCACTGGTCACTCTAACTGAGCAGAATTTCCATTGAGTATCTATTTCATGCTTTGAATGCATTGTCAAACAAGCCTTGCATCCTACCTATGGTGTTCAGAAATGGGGGCTAACATTGAACATATCCAAGCATTAACAACAAAAAAGGGCACAAACAACTTTAAATTAATTTATATAACTGTACAAATATATATATACACAATATTTACAATATTAATAAAAAATCTGGCTTGTTACAGGCAAATTAATTTGCCACAAGCTGTCCAGTCTAATTGACATGATTCTGACTCTTTTTGATCATAGTCATTTGAATCAAAATGTCATAGCTGAAATGCTGTTTGTTCTAGTGGAACAGAACAGCTCCACAGCTCCCTGACAGCCAAGAAGGCACATCTCAGTTGTCATTGGAGCTTAGGGCAGTCAGTGAGAATGCTAAAGGTCTCCTTCTCAATTGCATTACCAGGTGGAACACAGCATTACCACTTTAAGGGAACAGCCACTTGGTAGTGCAAACCTTTCCACGACTGCTCTCTATTGACCCCCAAACACCAACCTAATACAAGTTCTGAGGTTGTGCTGTGCTGTGGTCCCACTGTCAAGTCTTACTTTCTTCTCCAAACCAACGTCTGGGATCAGCAGTAGCTCATTTCTGTCTGAATGCCACATGGAGCAATGGGTTGAATTTGGTGGGATTTTTTCTTAAATAAAACAGATTTAAATAACTTGTGCTACTGAAATCATGTTTACAAAAAATGAGATGCGAACCTTTTCAAGTTGACAGTCTAATTAGTCTCTCTTTTTCTCTTTCTGTCTGTCTCTCTTTGGCTTTATGCCATGTCTCCATACATTTTCCTGTAGTACAGAGACTCAAAGATGTCATTGTCTCCAGGGCAGTTGTAATGGCATGCACAGGTCTTGATAAACATCATCTTCTTCTTCATGACTTCACCATCAGGGCATTTGAACTCAACAGGGAGGGTGGCAGTTCTGTGGGGAGTGCAGCATCTACCATCTGTGCAAACTCCACAGAACTTAGCCCGGTAGGTCTTCACACTGGTGCATCCAGAAAGCTCAAACTTGACAGGCTTAGAGATTCTGGGGGTTCGGATACACTTTTTGCCTTTCTAAGGAGAGACAAAGATTTAAGAAAAGAATCAATAGATTGGTACAGATAGCAGTTTTGAATAATTTTTTATGTCCTATTCTCTGGGTTTTTCAATGTTTGCTATGAGAAGGGGAAATTTATGTTCAGCCAGTCAATTTTTCCATATTCAATATTTCCTTTATTAGGTTGACTTGGATTTAGAGTTCTCTCTGTGAGTATTTAATAGTAAAAGATACTGGTTATAAAGTTGAGACCTATTATGAAACATTTGGTTTTAGCAACCTAGTCTACTTAGATATTTTAGGAAGGATTGGAGAGATCAATAGGAGAACCCTCTCTAATGGTGACCAGTATCAGTGATCATCAATGGAGATTAACCTATGGGGTTTGTGTGTGAGTGTATGCGAGAGTGTGTGTGTGTGTGTGTGTGTGTGTGTGTGTGTGTGTGTGTGTTTGTAGAGAGGGTGAGGAGGAAGTTTTACCTTGATATTCTCTTCCAGGGCAACTTCACAAGGTCTGACCATACATAGACGACTTTGCTTTTCCAGTCTGCAGAAGGCATTGTCATTGGTGACTCTTGTAGAGATGCCCATCCCACATGTTTTTGAACAGGCACTCCATTCTGTGGTCTGGACCAGGCAGTTGGCACGAATCATAGTTGGGTCGGGGCCATAAGTGTCTTCCAATCGGAAAGCTGTAAAAGCATACAAACACAAAGTTAGACACTAGGGGATAAAGTACCAGCTTTCCCTTACCCCTGCCCACTCCAAGTTTAAGACAAGTAGCTTTTAGAGAATTTCTTTTTCTTTTTTTAATGATGGTTGTATGTACAGGAAAGAGATCAAAAGAGATCAGATCATTGACATGCATTTTTTGGAAAACAGCCAACTCACCAGCTAGGGCAGGTCCAACTGCAGTCCGGTCTTTGTCCTTGGGTTCCTCACACACCCACTCCTCGCAGCATTTACCAGGAAGTTTCACCCTTCTGGGGAAGGGGCAATCTGGGCTGGGCAGACGGACGTCCATACTGCAGAGGGGCACGCAGCCCACAGCACCATCCAGGCATGTGCACTGGTATTTGCAACTGCTCTGAAAGGACTCTCCACTTCTATACACCATTCCTCCAAAAACACACGGGGCACCGTCTTTTGCTGCAAGGAAAGGAGCGAACAAAAAAAGTAGATTTGAGTACTCTCAAGAAACATTTTTTTTTTTAAAATAGAGAATTGGTTATCAATTCTGTATCAGTGAGTAATGTTAGTCTTTAACCCTCTGTGCAAGAAAAATCACATATCTAATTAAGGAAAACTTGGTGGATGGGGAGCGGTATGTAAGTTTTAGACTTTTTTTTTTTTTCTGATACCAGAAGTAAATCTAGAATCTTTTGCCCCCCAAAGCACATTTTGGATATGCCAGTTCTCAGAGGTAGGAAGGGGAGTAATACAGTCCCTGGAACAGGATTTCGGGAGAGGATGACAACTGGTTCTTACCGGTGCACACTCCAATTTTGCGGTTGGCTGGAGAGCCGAAGTCACAGAAAAGGCCCTTATGAGGGTCACAGGGGTCTCGCTCGGTGCACAGCTCTCCCAGTTGCTTGGCACACACTCTACAGCAGCCGCAGCCGTCTGGCACCAGGCTTACGCCGGCAGGGCACTCTGGTGGCGGTCCTGCCCCACATTGACACTGCCCGCTGCAGTCCTGGCCAGCTATCTCCTAAGTAAGGGGAGGAGAGAGAAGAGGAGAAAATTCAAGTTAGTAGGAGACCAGGACAGGGCGAAAGCCGCGCACACCCTCCTCATTTCCCAGTTCCCTCCCCTTAAGCCCCAGAGCCAAAGCTTTCCCAGAGTCCCCGCTCAGCCTAGAGAGCTCGCTTGTTCTCTAAGGGATGCTCCCGAATTCAGCCACCTCCAAACAGAAGGACTTGATGGATCGGCGAGAGCGAGAAGGGGAAAGGGTCTCTCCACTTACCCGATTGCAGAAGGTGAGCAGGAACACAAAGACGAAGCTCAAGGGTCCCATTTTCCCTGCGGACATATTCGAGAGCTGCTCTCTGAGAATAGTGAAAGTCAGTGGGCAACTGGACCAGCGATGCTCGGGTATGGGGAGAGCCAAGCAGCGAGCGAGCGAGCAAGAAAGAAAGCGGAGAGTGCCGCTGGCTCCGTCTGTCCTCAGGTCTGATGGGCGAATCTGATCTCGAGGATCTCGTTTGTAGGTGAGTGGCCGAGAAAGTCAGTTGGAGTAGTTAGGTTTCTCCTTCTTTCGTTTTGTTCCCGTCTGTCTGGGAAGATTGCTGTCGGACGAACAGTCTGGCTTGTCGGACTGGCTCTTTGCTTTGGAGGCGGTAGCCTGTGGTTAAAATTGCCTTGCTTTGCTCCCTCTAGGCTGCTAGGCAGGGTTGTTTTGTGAGTCTCAGAGAGCCTGCCTCGCTCCTTTTATACTCTCTAGGCAGCAGGCGCTCGCCAATGGGATGAATGGAGTCCTACACAAACAAGGACATTCCGCACATTCCTCCCCACCTTCCTGCCTCATCAACTCGCACCGGATTGAGCCTGACCCCTTGACACTCAGCATTCCTCCTGTCTGAAAAAGCTGGCACACTCCAGCCCACAAAAAAGGCGCAGTATTTCCACCACCAAGGAGGATTTTTCCCCCCCAAACCCCCTCCCCTTTCCTCTTCTCACTGCCCCTGATTTATATCGTTTTGAAATACTTGGTCTATTTTTTTTAAAAAAACTTATTTTTGATACAACACATCTTTATTTTGAATCGCTATGTCTATCTTCCTTGCCGCCCCCAAATCCTTTTAGTAGATAGGTTTTTAGAAGATCTAATCCTAAATCAGTTTAAAAGGCTTCATTTTATTATTATTATTTGATGTTGATTGGGGGTTTAGAGACAGACAGGATGCACTTAACACACCTCAGGGAGCAAAGGGAAGAGTTGTTTTTCACTTGGATGAATTCAAAAGAAACCTGCCTGCATTTTTTTCTTTCTGGGTCCTGCAACTTCTCTGTTAGAAATCTTCAAGCTTGATAGTTCAGTTATCAGGAGAAAAAAAAAATGTCACAGCTGATTGATGGACACATGAAATGAACAAAGCTAGAAGTTCCCAGACAGCAGAACATAGTCTGAATCCTATTTTGAGTTTCAGTACTATAATTTTATTTTCCATTAAAGAAGTACTACCATTTTTATCTTTTTTTTTTTTTGGAGGGGGCCTTTAATGTAGCATAACAAATAGGCCTTTGTCATTATTTATAGAAAATAACTGTTATTAGAAATTAGGAACTGTTATTAGGAATTATCTCTTTGCTTCATCAGAAATTATTGCTGTGGGAGTGAGCAGGCCTTCTCCTTAGGGTAGGTAAAGATGTAGAAGTAGGAAGAAATATGTCTGAAAAGAAGGATACCTATCTACTTTATGGACAATTATTTGTGTGCCTCCAGATCCCCGAACTATCTATACATAAAAGATTCCTTGAGAAATTAATGATATCCATTTCACTTAATTCAAATTTTGTTTTGGTACTGTAAAAGAAAAGTTATATGCTGACATGAATGATAATAAACTAGCACATCTTAGCTGTGTGACTCTGGGCAAATCACTTCACCCCAATTGCCTCAGCAAAAAAACCCAAAAACCAAAACACAAAAAACCCCCAAAACCCAAAAAACACAACCCCCCCAAAAAAACCAAACCCCAAACCCCCCAAAACTAAATGTTCAGATATGAGCAATGATAATGGCCATTTACCACATAGCATATAGCATGATTGAGGTCAAGTCCTAGAAAGATAGTATTGCATTTCCCCAACTTATGTATGCAGAGGCAAACAAATTTGACCAACAATCCCTAGAGTAATACAACTTTACAATCAATCTCACTATTCTTTCCAAAGGGAAAAAAGGGAACTAAACTGATTATATCTGCTCTTTATTGGAACTGGTGGTTTTTCAGTAGTCTGTTTGTAAACATCTCCACAAGGACGGTAGCAATTAGTACTTTAATAAAAGGGAATTGTTCCAACACCTGTCTGTTTCAATGCCAGGATCATTTGAACCTGGGGTCAACCAGTAGCTATACTTTGATTTTTGAACTATTTAATTACAAAAAAGCCTCATTAGACAGGTCAAATGAAAATATAGTTAAGACAAACTGTTTCTGAACGAGAGATCACTTAAATTAAGGCTTACTGATGTCTTTTATTTATTTATTTTTTAAATATTGATTGTTTCTAGATATATCCCTTCACCATTGAATGAGTCATACCTTATGCCAAAGTAAAACAATAGGACAAAACCAACCAACACAGATATTACCTTATTTGATAGTGTTTACAACATTTCATACCTAGAGTGAACTACATCTGTCCTAAGAGGAAGGAATATATTTCACTTTATTTTTTTTTTCTGGAGATTAGTTATTTCTATTATTCAACATTTCTCATCATTTTGTGATTTTTTAATTATAACAATCACTAAATATATTATTCTCCTGTGAGAAGACTACTTTAAAAAAATGTTGGTCCAATCTTTTATCATTAGAGTACTGTAGGCTTCTTCTTTTTTTCTTTTTAAAGCCAGCCTTTTGAAAGTTCCCATTCTTTCTCCTGAAGTATAGCCAAGAACAAATACACAGTCCAAGTCCTTCTTAGACCACATCATCTGTGCACAATTACCTTGTTAAGCAATCTGCATCTGTGACTAGTGTTGTACAGTAGAATGGCATGTAAATAGTGAGTATGGGAAGCAAAGGAGGTCTCCAAAGCTCACCAAGAATCCCCATAATTGTTATTCAGAGTGTTCCAGGCCTCAGGTTTCCTATTTAAAGATGGAACATTCCAAGCTATGTTAATAATCACATGTGTATTATAGGTAACTTGGTCCCCAACTTGTTCTTCCCTTGTGGGTGATTTTGAAAGTTCAGAATATGTGGGGAACCACAGTGAAATCTTTCAAGACCTAAACCCCCAATTATAGCCACCGCTAATGGATAGGAAGGTGTGGCAGATGGGGAAGGGTAGTGGTGGTCAGTTCCCATCTCACCTAAGCTGGGATGTGGCATCTGTGGCGAACTCCTGTGGCTCTGTAGGGTGAGGTGGGTGGGAAATGGACTGGGGGATTTTTGAATTCTCAAGAGAGTCTTAGAGCCATCAATAGTTTCATGAGCTGCATTGGAGACATTCATGAAGTAGATAAACCAATGAATTTGGGATGGTATGATCTGGGCTGCATTCCTGGCACTAAAATTGGTAAGTCTTGGAAAAGTCATGAAACTTTTGCTTAGTTCATTAGTTTAGAGCAAGAGGGAATCTAAAGGGCCACCTAACCCATACCCTCATCAAGGTCCAAGAAAGTTAATTAAGTACTTAGGCTATGAAGTTGATAATTAATATGTCAGTGAGTGTATCAGAGGTTACTACCTCACAAAGATACTGAATTAGATTAATTCCTTTAGAAGGGTATTTCTTAATTTATTTTCTCTTTCTGTTCTCTCCATTGTTTTCATATAAATATCAAGTATATTATCAGCATGTTTCACTGTCAAGGTTGTCCACTTCCATTACACAGAAAAGGCTATGGTTTGATTATGAAATTTCCCAATATTTTTCTTCAAAGTTTCTAAAAGTCCATAGTTAGCCAAAAGATGGATGAATAGTTTCAATCTTAGCTGAGCTGAAATATGCATACTAAAATATACACAGCCTATGAAATCTCAGAGTAACCAGAAAAATATGTTGGGCATTATATGTGTTATGCTGAGATTCCATCCCTCTTTTATGACTTAGGCTTTTTGGAGGAATAGGAAGATGAGAGATTTATTTTTAAAAATCTAAGACATTCACAGACCCAAAAGTATGTGTGGATAATGTTTATGTTGTGATGCAGACCATTGAAAGCCAGGAAATTCAAAAGGAAAGGCTGACACTCTGTCCTTAACTCTTGCCATGGGATTTTGAATTCTTGCAGTATTATAAGTGACTCAGCAAATGTTTGTGTGATCCTGGGAGGTAAGGGGAAATAGTGGCTTCTTATAACGGCGTCCAATTCTGACTTACCCCTTCTCATTGACAGAAGGTCATAATTTTAAGAAATAGAGCTTTGAATCTGTGTGCAAGATGGTCAAAATGCACTAATTTTGACTTGTATGCAAGTGTTTATACAGCAAATACTTTTTGGAGAGCACATTTTTTTCCTGGTAAAATGAGGAATTCAGTAGGTTGGCAGCACAGTCCTATTTACACAGCTATATACGGTATGTGTGTGTCTACTTGGGCATCAGTTGCTACAATTCGTTTGGTTAAGTCTTGTAAAATGTACAGGTGTGGATATACTACATTCCTTCCCTTATGTTTTTTTCCTCAACTCTTCTTACCCCTTCCCCCTACCTCCCCCCAAGTCACTTGATCAGATATCAGACATACTGAAAACCTGGCAGTTCTACAGGAAAGTGGCTAGACTTAGAGTGTTTGTGTACTTAAAGAAGGATTCTTGCCCATTTTCAACTTTGAGTTGCAGACATTTTCTTATAAGAGCAATTGGAGGTTTGTGCCAGCCCTCAAAGCGGAAATCAAAAGCTCCCAGAGAAACATACTGAAGGAATGTGACTTTGAGCCAAGAGCCATACGCAATACCCCATACAGAACTGTCAGTCTTATAGGAAGACTGACCGTATATGGACATCTGTACAGTGAACTATTTATCACCATGATGAGCTTGTCATTGGCTGTGGATATTTCTAGTTTGCTTCAGATTAAATGATGTAAATTAATTCTATCAAAAAGTTTGCCAGAATGTTAAAAAAAATAGTAATAAATATTATCTTAGAATCCAAAGGGATCTGGCTTGGCTGACATTACCTTATATTTGCTTAAAATGAAGGGTTGAGAAGGGAAGCTTACTTGCTATGGTAGTACAAAAGGAGAAGCTAAACATAAATGTTTACTGTCTAAATTACATTTATTTCCCTTAATTTTTTTTGTGCTTATGATTAAATTTGCAACAATCATAACATCCATCAATGTGTAGTATATTTATTGTAAGGTACGTAGTTTTTTCTTTTTTGATCCTGAACATTCATATGCTCATGAATGGTGTTGGGACTGGGGGGGGGGGAGAAAAGAAGGAAAGTATACTTTTCCCCCCAAGGCATTTCTTTATATTTTCATTGACCACACTTCTTTATTTATTAAATTAGAATCTTGTGGTTCTCATTTAGCTAGCTATTTTGATTTTTTCATTAGATATTCTGAGAGTAAGAATAAATAAAAGATAAATTTAATATTTCAGACCAACTTTTAACTCTTTTGCTGCCAGGTCAAAGTCTCAAATCATGTCCAAACTGGTAATGAGGAAGAGTCATATTCTTGATTTCATCACTCTGGATTATGTATGAATGTATGGATATTTTTTATCTTCAGACTGGCTTTCCTTCTCTCACTCAGTTTAAAAATGCATTAAACACTCACAGGCCCAATCCCACTAGTGGTCAATATGGGAGCTTTGATGTGCTTCATTTCTGACCTGTGCTGATGTTGGTTCTCTCCTCTTAGGAAAACTGGTGTTCTCCTTCCCCCAAATTTGGTCTCACCATAACAGCCCCAGACTACACAGAAACCCAGTTTAACAAACCACATTTCAGAACTCTCCAACTCAAGAGATCTGCCAGCCTCAGCCTCCCTAATAGTAGGAATTACAGGTATGTGCCATTCTGGGGTCTTCAAAAGCAGTTTAGAAATGCTATGAACTTAGCCCAAGAAATGAGTGAAGATAAAAGGAAGAGGTACACAATCTTTTTTTTTTATTAAAGCTTTTTATTTGTATAACATATGTATGGGTAGTTCCCCAGCATTGATCTTTACAAAGCTTTCCATTACAAATTTTACCCCCAGTCTCCTCCCCTCCCCTAAATGGCAGGAAGTCCACGACATGTTAATAATGTCAACATACTTGACAAGTTATGTAAGAAAAATCTTATCTACATGAAAAAAAAGAAAATCAGAGAAATGCAACACAATGCAAGCAAATATCAATAGAGATCATGAAAATGTTACGTTGTGGTCCATATTTCATATCCCTCTCTCTGGGTGTATATGGTTTTCTTCAGTGAACAATTGGAACTGGTTTGAGACAATTCTTTGTTGCAGAGAGCCATGTCCATCAGAATTGATCATCATGTAATATTGTTGTTGCTGTGTATGATGATCTCCTGGTTCTGCTTGTTTCACTCAGCATCAGTTCATGTAAATCTCTCCAGGCCTCTCTGAAATCGTCCTGCTGGTCATTTCTTACAGAGCAATAATATTCCATAGCATTCATATACCATAATTTATTCAGCCACTCTCCAATTGATGGGCATCCATTCAGTTTCCAGTTTCTAGCCACTACAAAAAGGGCTGCCACATTCTTGCACATGTGGGGCTTTTTCCCTCTTCTAAGATCTCTTTGGGATATAGGCCCAGTAGAAACACTGCTGGGTCAAAGGGTATGCACAGTTTGATAGCTTTTTGAGCATAGCTCCAAATTGCTCTCCAGAATGGTTGGATCCTTTCACAGTTCCACCAACAATGTATCAGTGTCTCAGTTTTCCCACATCCCCTCCAACATTCATCGTTATCTTTTCCTGTCATTTTAGCTAATCTGACAGGTGTGTAGTGGTACCTCAGAGTTGTCTTAATTTGCATTTCTCTGCTCAATAGTGATTTGGAGCAACTTTTCATATGACTAGAGATGGTTTTCATTTCATCATCTGAAAATTGTCTGTTCATATCCCTTGACCACTTATCTATTGAAGAGTGGCTTGAATTCTTATATATATGAGACAATTCTCTATATATTTTAGAAATGAGGCCTTTATCAGAACCATTAAATGTAAAGATGATTTCCCAATTTGATGCTTCCCTCCTAATCTTGTCTGCATTAGTTTTATTTGTACAGAAACTTTTTAACTTAATATAATCAAAATTATCCATCTGGTGTTCAATTAGGAGTTCCAGATCTTCTTTGGACATAAGTTTATTCCATCTCCACAGGTCTGAGAGGTAAACTATATTACGTTCCTCTAACTTGTTTACAAAATCACTCTTTATATCTAGATCATGAACCCATTTAGATCTTATCTTGGTATGTGGTGAGGTACACAATCTTTAAAAAAATTTTTTTGATTAGGCCTAGGTAAGTAGGAGGAGGGAAGGGAATAAGCATTTTAATAGCTCTTGCTATACACTGTGATAAGTGGGTTTTATAAACATTATCTTATTTAATCCTTAAAATAGCATTAAGTTAGCTGTTGTTATCATCCCCATTTTTTAGCTGAGGAAACTGAAACTTGCTCAAGTTCACACAAATGGTAAGGCTAGGTTTGAACTCAAGTTTTCCTGATTCCATGCCAGTATTCTGTCCATTGAATCACCAGTTGTCTATTAGAGAACTCCCCATTTCAAAGAATTGAAGAGTATGCAATAGAAAAGAAATTTATGGTAGAATATATAAAAAAGACTCTGGAAATCAGATGCAAGATATGTTTGCAGGTTTGTAGAATGCAATTTTTTAAAAAAAAGAAAACAAATACACATACTATCAGAGAACTTATTTTAAAAAGTCTTACCGTTTCTTTAGTCTTATTATTACTTGTCTCACCCTAGCTCAGATTTTTATCAATTTATACCAGTTTTCTCTGAAAGCTTACTTATTATCCTTCAGTCTTTTTCTCTTCCAAATAATTGTGATCTCAATGGAGTGAGAGTAAATAGTAAAATACCATTTTCATTATGTTATTCCCTCTATATAATGGCTCCTCTTTGGTTACAGGAGCAAATTTAAACTCAGCTTTTGTTTTTAAGGTACCACACAAGCTTTCCCTAAATTTGTCTCCCCACTGTCCCCCACCATGTTGGGTCTATTCCTATCTCTCCATCTTTGCTCATGCTTTTTACTTTGCCTGGGATACTTTTCACCTGCTTCCAACTGTGCAGGTTGCACACATTCTTCAAAGCTCAAATCAGGTCTCATCTTCTCTATGATGCCCTCCCCAACCACTCAAACTCATACTGAACTTTTTCTTCTCAAAATTCTTGAAGTACATATTCTTTACATCATCCATTTGGCCCTTAATTACATAGAGTTTTGTGAGTATATTCTTTGCCTCCTCAATAATATTCCAAATCCTTTGAGGGGGAAAGTGCATCAAATTCAATTCAATTCAACCAACAAATAAGCTATTCTTCTATACAAGGTACTGTTGATAGGCACTTGATATATTTCTCTCTGTGCATTTCCTCTTCAGAGAATATACAGTCTTGAGAATATACAGTTCTTATGTCATTGTTTCAATCTAGAAATGCAAAAACCCATATTTGTTTAATGAACACTTTTACTTGTTAAAATAAAATATAATTTGAAGACTTTTTTCTCTCTAGGAATATAATGAAACTGTAAAACAGAATATTTATTATTTTTATAGTTCTTAATGCCATCAGAATACTAGAACATGTTTTCCTTTTTTTGTAGGTACCAAGAAATGTAAGAACTACAGCAATGCTAAGTAGTAGCAATCACTTGTTATGGGTATCTGGAAAAATCCATACTGTCTATTTTCTTTAGATGTCTTCTTTCTGCTTTTATACCAAACTGACTTTTTTGATTCATATTTAGTTTATAATTTTTTTTGAATGCTTTTAGAAAAGAGGCATAATACCTAAACAAATAAATGGATGTATCACGTCCTAATATTTTGAAAAGAAAATGTAATATTATTACTTTTCTATCCTTTCTCTTTATTTCTTTGTGCTTTTCAACTATGAAATGACATATCATTAAAATAAATAGTAAATTAATAAGTGAAACTTAAATGATGGCCTGGAATATTTTATTCAAACTACATCATATAAATAAGTCACGTATTTTGAAGCCAAGGAGTGGGTTAAATAGTCTCCTGCTTGTGACAGCCTTAAAGAAATACACCCATCATAATAATCTATTAAAATATTAACACTTACTCAAAACTTTCTAAGAAAACATCTTGCCTTCATGTTTAGATCTTTGGTCTCTTATGAAAAAAATGTTGTCTTAAAGAAACTTTTGACATCATTAGACTTGAAGTGAAAGTGAACTTATTAATGCAGTGTTTATTTTGACAGCTGAATGTACAATGCCTTCTTTGTCTGATCAATTTAACAGGAATGTCTTTTCCAGAGAACTCTGTCTATGTGTGTGAAATGGATATTCAGCTATGGTTCACAAAGATAGTATGTGTGCGTATGGTTGCATACAGGCATTTATGTATATTTTCATTGAGCATCATCAGAAATTCCTGTCTGAGACCTTCTTTAGGCTCTTAAAAACATATAGATGCTACAAGCTACTTTGTAGAGGCAGCATTGCACAATGGACTGAGATAAGCGTAAGGCAGATAAAGGTTGTGTACCAGCTTGTATTGGGAAAACTCTTTGCTTAGCCAATGATTCTCATCAATGATTGAGCGGTAAGATGTTTCTGAATTCTGTTACCTAGGTAGGGATGTGCTTCTACAGTGACTTGTATATAGAATGAGTTGACTAACCAAGAAATTGAAAACTTAATCAAGAATACCAACATGGATATTAGTTTTCACGGCATGGCAGCATCATGACATTAAAACCAGATGACAATGAAGTTTTCCTGTGTCTAATCTTCTTTATTGGCATGGGACTTAGAAGTATTGCATATCACTAGGTAACTTCTTATATCATTCCATATGTTTTTCTGAGAAAGTCAAATTTATTAGATGGGAATAGAAAGAGCAATTATTAAGTACTTATGTGCTAGAAACTGTGCTAAGCACTTGGGAAATAAAAGAAAACAAGATAGATTCTACTCTCTGGGTACTTAAATTCTAAAAGGGGAAGAAAAATGTAAAAAGGACTTTGAAAAGGATAGGATTTTGGGGATTAGGAAGTGGAACAGATCAGAGAATGAGAATTGGGAATGATGCAGACATAGCTAAATCCCCTCATGAAATGATAATTCCCACTAGGGACTCACCAATCAGCTCCTATGAGTCCTCAGTAAAAAAGGACAGGTGTTGGAAATGAGTGTATCAGTTCCAACCTAGTGTCACTCAAATACCTGTTGAAACATAGCATCCATTCCTGCATGCTTCATTGTGGTATGGAAGTGACACTAGTTTTTCAAATGCCATTGAACATGAAAACTTTGATGGATGAGTTTTGTTTTGTCTATCATCTGAAGACCAAATTCAAGGAGGCTCATCAAATCAATTTGGATACAGAGTAATGGATTTTTTGGCCATAACAAATATTTCCTATATCATTGGTTTGTTTTTTGCATCAGGACAGAGAGTATCCTTGCTGATGAAATCATATATACATGAAGTATTGAAGCATCCCTTACTACATTTCAATAAAATTTTGACAGAGTGCACAAAGTCATCAATTACATGCTAGCTTCAGGGTTAGGGAAGACCTAGGCCTTTCTTCTGTCCTTTACTAGATAAGCTTCATATTGGGTAAGTCTCTTAACTTCTTTGACCTTCAGACACCCCTTTAAGACTATAAATCATGGAGCCTCTAAGTTGTTGACATGCCATGTATAAAATTCATGAGCCTCATCTGAAGTAAAAAAAAAAAATCAGCATTCCTCAATGTGATCGCAAATCATGGGTTTGGGGTTTTCAGGGGGATTTTTTAAGGTTGTTGTTTATTAGAGTTGTGGTTTATTTTTTTCCTTAGGAATGTCTCAAATTGGCACATGATTCATTGCTCCTATAGTATGCATTCAGTGGTTGTGAACTGTGTAAATATATTGCTACAAGTGATGCAGATGGGAGATGTTGTCTAGCGATGGCAAGTGTATGCTTAGGGAATTTCTTTATTGACCCATGCATGTATGCAGAATTTAACAACTATAGAACCAGGTGTCATATAAGTAGAATCTTGCAAATGTCTGGGGATCTTTCAGTAGTAAGTTTTTTTTTCACATAAAGATAATGAAAAAACAGTCCTGGAGAAATTAATTTTTAGTGATGTTTTTGTTTAATTCTATCAACTTTCTTGGCTATTTATGTTACATTCTTAGAGAACTGATAATTTTTCTTTCATTTTCTTCTCTATAGCCAATTGCTGATTTTCTCTGTTATGTATGATGTATTAACTTCTTCCCTCTAGATTTCAGTGAAGAAGCAAGCTTTCTGCCTAACTATAGACTGATTTACCCCCTCCCCCAATCCCCCATCTTCCCAATAGTGCTTCCCACTGTCACAGTCAAGTTCATTCTTCTGTTAATTTTTATCACTTCCTGGGCAAGACCCACCTTCCTTTGTTGAGCAAAATTCCTTAGACCAGCTTTGTTCCTTCTCAGGCAGCTGCCCATCCTTATAGTTCATTCATTCCAAGTATGCATCCCCATTGTCTCTCATTAGGGATCCAGTTTTGTTCCTTAACCTACCCAGTACACCATGGTGGGAGATCTCGGCAGAGAAGCTTTGAATGCTAAAAATACTAATACTCTTTCTTAGTTGCTAAGTTAGTTGCTAAGACCTAACCCTCATAAAGACTTCCCACCCCCCTCTGAGAATTTTCAGCAATGTATTATTTAACTTCTGAAAAGAAGAAACTTGCCTTGCATCTAGGAGTATTAGGAAGCAATACTTTAAGACCACTTGGCCTTTTTTTGTGGAATAAATCCTGACTTTGACTGATTGAATTTCTTAGAATCTGAGAAGAATGGAGGTCATGACAGAAAGAAGGAAATAGCAAATTAGGACAAGACAATGTCTTAACCTCTGCTTTCCTCACTTCAGTCAGTTGTAAAGAGAAGGTTGATAAAAGCACCTGCCTCCCAAGTTTGTTGTGAGGATCAATGAGATAACATGTATGAAATGCTTAGCATAGGGTTTGGCACATAGTAGATGCTTAATAAATGCTTATTCCCATTCTCCTATTGGAAATAAAGGATAAAGGATATCAAAGGGGAAAAAAAACTTGAAGAAAATTTCTCCTCAATAGAATAGTTATATCATTGATGAACCTACAATATATGAAATTGAAAAGAAAAGGAAGAGTTGCAGCTCCTATAGCCTTCATGGTTTTAAAATATGAATTTCATTATCAGAAAATCCCATGAGCAATTTTAGATTACCCACCATTTTACATAGACATTCCTCATTTGTCTTTCATTTTTATCATTAAAAAATCCACTATTTAATTGGTATTGGTGTTCTATTCAAAGAAAAAGTCATCTGACTACTATTAACTAATCTGATTTATAAGTTGCATAATCAATAATAATAATAAAATCAAGTCATTAGCTGGTGATCAGTTTTCTAGTACCTTCTAAGGTTCATCTTCATGTAGACAGATATCACAAGTACATTGTCAGATCTGTCCTTGAGGTCCTGCTATCTTAATAGTATTTTTTGGAACTTGTGTTCTAGGACATGGAATCACCTCTCCACTGTGGTGTGGGTGTTGAAGGACTGTCTTTTTTATTATAGGAAAAGAAGAAGGATCTGTGAGCTCATCAATCTGGAAAATGTCTGGTGATGGAATGATTGAACCTTCACCCAAACCATCTATTATATACCACATAAAATCCTAGGAACATGCTTGAGGCAAGTAGAGATTAAATGGCTTATCCAAGGTCGTGCAGCTAGTCAGAGCCAGGATTTGAATTAAAGATTTTCTTGACTCTTGGTCCAAGATTCTATCTGCAGTAGTCCTATTTTTCCTATTTCATCAATATATGATTTATTAATGTGATTAATTGAAAGTTGCCATTTTGCTCCTTTCAAATAAGGCAACATCTTGGTGACTTTATTCACATGAAATTTAAATTAATTTCACTACTCAAGTAATCATATAATGGCCATTTTCTATAAACTCTGGAAGGGTCAATTTCTTCTGTTTCATACCTCATGTTGTATAATGTATTTCACAAATGAAATCCCAAGAAGGGTTGGCAGTAAAGGCATGGGAGAAATCTCATTTCCATTTCTGTTGGTTAGGTTGGCCTTAACAATCCAATAATAAATGTTAGATCTTCGTCTTGTAGAATTTGGAATCATAAATAAATGTTTGCTTTTGACTGATAATTTTATAGAAAGGGTGCTATGATGCATGATTCCTATCAACAATTTGTTTTCTTCACTAGGGAGTTATAAAGCGATGAATATTTTCCCTTGTGAGTAATTTATGATTTTTTAATTCTGTCTTTAGAATTGTGTTTTCTTCTTCCCTTCCTCCCTCCTTTTCTCCCTCGCCCCTCTTTCTTTCTCTTGCTTCTTTCTTGTTTGTTTCTCTCTCCCTCCCTATCTCCTTCTCTTTCTCTGTCTTTCTTCCTCCTTTCAATCCTTCCTTCTTTCCTTCCTTTCTTCCTTCCTTCCTTCCTTCCACCACCTCTTCCTTTTCCTCTTCTCTCACCTCCTTCTTCTCCTCTTCCTCCTCATCTTCCTTTTTCTTCTTCCATCTTCAAATTGCCACAAGGAGGATCATAACTTTAGGAAGAGCCAAGGAGGTGGTCTAGTTTTTTAACCACACAGAGCTAGGTTCAAACAATTTAGGTTATCAGTTCCTGCTTATAGTTGATATTGAGTTGATTGAATTAAGTCCTATTGCATTTCAGAGCAATTGACTGACTCCTAAATAACTGACTTGCTCAAAAGAGTTTAGCCTAATTATCTACAAAGGAAAACAACAACAACAAAATGTATAAAGAGAAGAATATTTAGTTTTCAATGTCATGTATTTGGTTAGAAAATATATAGATCTCATTCACTAGTATAGGTATAAGATACCTACAAATAAGTAGTGAGGTTGGTCTAGAATTGAAAAGGAAGATAAGAGCTGGTCTTTGGGGAATTACACAGTTTGTTTAATTATCCAAAAGTCATCTGAAACTAATAGTTTTGTATGTGTGTGTGTGTGTGTGTGTGTGTGTGTGTGTTGCTCATATAGGTTATATATCCATAGAAGCTAGTTAAATTCAATTTGCTTGAATTATTATTTCATGTTCCTAAGGAGAGAATGAAGTTTGAAAAATAAAGACCATGAAATGTGATTTGATTATATTAAAAAATGCCTCAAAGTCTACAGCTAAGTAGTTGTCATGAAGGGTTCAATTTTACTTTGGAAGGTCTCCAGCAAAGTATACAAAGGATGAGTGTTTGGGCCTGTGTTAATTCACATTTTTATCAATGATTTGGATACTTACCATATTTGTTGACTATATAAAACTGAGAAGGTTAGATAGCACAATGAATGACAAGGTTTAAAGAAATCTTGACAGTGTACTAAGTTGGATTAACATGAAAATTAATAGTCACACATTTAAAATTTTACATTTATGTTAAATACTAGGTGTGGCTGGATAGCATGTTCATCAGTATCATAGCAAGGGGTTTCAGTGGATTGCAAGCTCAACAGAAGTCAATGAGAGTTTTCAGACTAGGGAGATGATAGTTCTTCATTACTTTACTTGGTTAGACTACACCTGCAGTATTATGTTTAGTCCTGGGAGCTATAAACTCAAAAGGGCATTGATAAACTGTATTGCATCCAAAAGGGGACAGCTAGAATGAAGAAGTCTTAATTTCATGCTATATGAGGATCAATGGAAAGAACTTGGAATGTCTAGCCTAGAGAAGAGATCATTTAGGATGAATCCTGCATTAAAATTCTAATTTATAACTTCCTGCAATGATTAGCTAAAATGCTATCTTCTACATGATGTCTTTCCTGATTTCTTTACTACAGTCTCCTCAAATCCATAGTAGATATTGCCTTAGAAGGGAAGTCAGGAAGACCTGAATTCAAATCTAGTCCTGATTACTTGCTAACTGTCACTCAGACAAGTCATTTAACTTCTGCCTCATTTTCCTCAATTGTAAAATGTGGATTATAAAAGTACTTTATTGGGGCAGCTAGGTGGCGCAGTGGATAGAGCACCAGCCCTGAAGTCAGGAGGACCTGGGTTCAAATCTGGTCTCAGACACTTAACATTCCCTAGCTGTGTGACCCTGGGCAAGTCACTTAACCTCAATTGCCTCAGCAAAAAGCAAAAAAAAATAAATAAAAAATAAAAAAAGTACTTTATTTTCTGGGTTGTTATGAAAGTTATATGAGATAATATTTGGGTTTTTTTGTCATTTGTTTTTTTAAAGCTTTTTATTTACAAAACATATGAGTGATTTTTCTACATTGACCTTTGCAAAAACTTTTTTTCCCCAAGCTTTTCCCCTCCTTCCCCCCACCCCCACCCCTAGATGACAGGTAATCAAATACATGCTAAATATGATAAATTATATGACAAATCCAGTATATGTATACATATCTATACAGTTATCTTACTGCACAAGAAACATCAGATCTAGAAAGAGAAGGAAAAAAAAAAAAAAAACAACCTAAGAAGGAAAACAAAATGCATGGAAATATTCACAGAAAGCATTAAAATGCTGTGTTGTAGTCTACACTCAGTTCCGACAGGCCTCTCTCTAGATGTATATGACTATCTTCATTGCTGAACAATAGGAACTGGTTTGAATCACATCATTGTTGAAGAGAACCATGTCCATCAGAATTGATCATCATATAGTCTTGTTACTGTGTATAATGTTCTCCTGGTTCTGCTGATTTCACTCAGCATCAGTTCATGCAAGTCTCTCCAGGCCTCTCTGAAAACCTCCTGTTGATTGTTTCTTACAGAACAATAATATTCCATAACATTCATATACCATAATTTATTCAGCCTCTCTCCAATTGATGGGCACCCTTTCTTTTCTTTTTTTTTTTTTTGCTAAGGCAATTGGGGTTAAGTGACTTGCCCAGGGTCACACAGCTGTTACGTGTCTGAGACCAGATCCGAACTCAGGTCCTCCTGACTTCAGGGCTGGTGCTCTATCCACTGCGCCACCTAGCTGCCCCAATGGGCACCCTTTCAATTTCCAGTTTCTTGCCACTACAAAAAGGGCTGCCACAAACATTCTTGCACATGTGGGGCCCTTTCCTTCCTTTAAAATCTCTTTGGGATGGGGCAGCTAGGTGGCATAATGGATAGAGCATCAGCCCTGAAGTCAGGAAGACCTGAGTTCAAATCTGGTCTCAGACACTTAACATTCCCTAGCTGTGTGACCCTGGGCAAGTCACTTAACCTCAATTGCCTCAGCAAAAAAAGCAAAAAATAAAAATAAAATAAAATAAAATAAAATCTCTTTGGGATATAGGCCCAGTAGAAACACTGCTGGGTCAAATGGTATGCACAGTTTGATAACTTTTTGAGCATAGTTCCAAATTGCTCTCCAGAATGGTTGGATCCGTTCACAGTTCCACCAACAATGTATCAGTGTCCTAGTTTTCCCACATCCCCTCCAACATTCATCATTATCTTTTCCTATCATTTTAGCCAATCTGACAGGTGTGTAGTGGTATCTCAGAGTTGTCTTAATTTGCATTTCTCTGATCAATAGTGACTTGGAGCACCTTTTCATGTGACCGGAAATAGTTTCAATTTCTTCGTCTGAAAATTGTCTTGACCATTTATCAATTGGAGAATGGCTTCAATTCTTATATATTTGAGTCAATTCTCGATATACTTTAGAAATGAGGCCTTTATCAGAACCTTTGAATGTAAAAATATTTTCCCAGTTTACTGCTACCCTTCTAATCTTGTCTGCATTCATTTTGTTTGTACAAAAACTTTTTAACTTGATATAGTCAAACTTATCTATTTTGTGATTAATGATGACCTCTAGTTCTTCTTTGGTCACAAATTCCTTCCCCCTCCACAGGTCTGAAAGGTAAACCATCCTACATTGTTCCAATTTGTTTATAATATCATTCTTTATGCCTAGATCATGAATCCATTTTGACCTTATCTTGGTATATGGTGTTAGGTGTGGGTCAATGCCTAATTTCTTCCATACTAGTTTCTAATTATCCCAGCAGTTTTTGTCAAATAGTGAGTTTTTATGCCCCAAACTGGGATCTTTGGGTTTATCAAACACTAGATTACTATTGTCATTGAATATTTTGTCCTGTGAACCTAACCTATTCCACTGATCCACTACTCTATTTCTTAGCCAGTACCAAATGGTTTTGGTGACCACTGCTTTATAATATAGTTTTAGATCTGGTACAGGTAGGCCACCCTCATTTGCATTTTTTTCATTAGTTCCCTTGAAATTCTTGACCTTTTGTTTTTCCAGATGAATTTTGTTGTTATTTTTTCTAGTTCAGTTAAATAATTTCTTGGGAGTTTGATTTGTATAGCACTAAATAAATAGATTAGTTTAGGTAGTATTGCCATCTTTATTATATTCACTCGACCTATCCAAGAGCACTTGATGTTTTTCCAATTGTTTAGATTTGACTTTATTTGTGTGGAGAGTGTTTTGTAGTTTTGCTCATATAGATCCTGACTTTCCCTTGGCAGATATATTCCCAAATATTTTATTTTATCTATCATTATTTTGAATGAAATTTCTCTTTGTATCTCTTGCTGTTGCATTTTGTTGGTGATGTATAAAAATGCTGATGATTTATGTGGATTTATTCTGTATCCTGCAACTTTGCTAAAGTTGTGGATTAATTCTAATAGTTTTTTAGTTGATTCTCTAGGGTTCTCTAAGTAGACCTTCCTATCATCTGCAAAGAGTGATAATTTGGTTTCCTCATGACCTACTCTAATTCCTTTAATCTCTTTTTCTTGTCTTATTGCCAAAGCTAGCATTTCTAATACAATATTGAATAGTAATGGTGATAGTGGGCAACCTTGTTTCACCTCTGATCTTATTGGGAATGATTCCAGTTTATCACCATTACATATGATGCTAGCTGATGGTTTTAAATAGATGCTACCGACTATTTTAAGGAAAAGTCCATTAATTCCTATACTCTCTAGTGTTTTTAATAGGAATGGATGTTGGATTTCATCAAATGCTTTTTCTTCATCTACTGAGATTATCATATGTTTTTTGTTAATTTGGTTATTGATATATTCAATTATGTTAATAGTTTTCCTAATATTGAACCATCCCTGCATTCCTGGTATAAATCCTTCTTGGTCATGGTGTATTATTCTGGGAATGATTTTCTGTAATCTCTTTGCTAATATTTTATTTAAGATTTTTGCATCAATATTCATTAGGGAGATTGGTCTATAATTTTCTTTCTCTGTTTTTGTTTTACCTGGTTTAAGTATCAGTACCATGTCTGTATCATAAAAGGAGTTTGGTAGGAGTCCTTCATTCCCTATTTTTTCAAATAGTTTATATAATATTGGAGTTAATTGTTTTTTAAATGTTTGGTAGAATTCACATGTAAATCCATCTGGTCCTGGGGATTTTTTCTTAGGGAGTTGATTAATGACTTGTTCTATTTCTTTTTCTAAAATGGGACTATTTAAGTAATTTATTTCCTCTTCTGTTAATCTGGGCAATCTATATTTTTGTAGATATTCCTCCATTTCACTTAGGTTGTCAAATTTATTGGCATAAATTTGGGCAAAGTAACTCCTGATTATTCCTCTAATTTCCTCTTCATTGGAGGAAAGTTCTCCCTTTTCATTTTTGAGACTAACAATTTGATTTTCCTCTTTCCTTTTTCTAATCAAATTAACTAGAGGTTTATCTATTTTGTTGGTTTTTTCATAAAACCAACTTTTAGTTTTATTTATTAATTCAATAGTTTTTTTTTTACTTTCAATTTTATTAATTTCTTCTTTTATTTTTAGTATTTCAAGTTTGGTATTTGATTGGGGGTTTTTAATTTGTTCTTTCTCTAGCTTTTTTAGTTGCAAGCCCAATTCATTGATTTTCTCTTTCTCTATTTTATGCAAATAAGCATCTAGAGATATACGATTTCCCCTTATTACCACTTTGGTTGTATCCCACAAATTTTGGTATGTTGTCTCATTATTGTCATTCTCTTGGATGAAATTAGTAATTGTGTCTGTAATTTGCTGTTTCACCCATTCATTCTTTAGGATAAAATTATTTAGTTTCCAATTGCTTTTCAGTCTGTTTTCTCCTGGCCTTATATTGCATGTGATTTTTATTCCATCATGATCTGAAAAAAATACATTTATCATTTCTGCCTTCCTGCATTTGATTTTGAGGTTTTTGTGTCCTAACACATGGTCAATTTTTGTATAAGTTCCATGGACTGCTGAGAAAAAAAGTGAACTCCTTTCTGTCTCCATTTAATTTCCTCCAAAGATCTATCATACCTAACTTTTCTAACATTTTGTTTACCTCCTTAACTTCTTTCTTATTTATTTTGTGGTTTATCTAGTTCTGAGAGAGGGAGGTTGAGATCCCCCACTATTATAGTTTTGCTGTCTATTTCTTCTTGCATCTCTCTGAACTTTTCCTCTAGGAATTTCCATGCTATACCACTTGGTGCATATATGTTTAGTATTGATATTGCTTCATTGTCTATGGTACCCTTTAGGAAGATATAATTTCCTTCTTTATCTCTTTTAATTAAGTCTATCTTTGCTTTTACTTGGTCTGAGATCAGGATTGCTACCCCTGCTTTTTTTTGTTCACCTGAAGCATAATAGATTCTGCTCCAGCCTTTTACCTTCACCCTGTATGTATTTCTATGTTTTAGGTGTGTTTCTTGTATACAACATATTGTTGGATTCTGGTTTTTAATCCAGTCTGCTATCAGCTTCAGCTTTATGGGAGAGTTCATTCCATTCACATTCACAGTTAAAATAACTAATTCTGTATTTCCTGCCATCTTATTTATCCTAGCTTATGCTTTTCTCTTTCTTATCCCCTTTCCCTCCTCCCTACTATTTTGCTTTTGATAACCACTTCCCTCAAACAATCCTTCCCCTTTAGAGCCCCACCCACCCCCTTTTCCCCCCTCTTTCCCTCCTGTTTCCTTATAAGTATGTCTATTATTCCCTCAGAGCCAAATCTGATGAGATGGAGATTAACCCAATTCTCATTCCCTCCCTTTTTTTCCCCTCAATCATTATAGGTTTTCTTTGCCTCTACATGTGATGTAATTTCTCTTATTTTACCTCCTTTTCCTCTTCTTCCAGTGCTATCCTTTTTCTACCTCTAATTTCTTTTTCAGTTTATCATATCATAATAATCATAAAATCACAATAATCTTATCAATTAATCATAATGTGATAACAGATTCATAAAATCAACCCTCATTCTATAGGTATCTATAAGATGAGATAATATTTGTAAGAAGCATTTGTAAGAACAGTGCATAGCATCTCATAGGCACTAAATAAATGCTCATTCTCTTCCCTTTTCTCTCCATCTTTTATTCTTTAGCATTTACATGTGTAGACTTATTTTGTTTCTCTATGAAATGTATGTTCTTTGAGGGCAGAAAGCTTTTGCATTCATGTCTTTATATTTCTAGGACTTAGTGCAGTGCCTAAGTGACTATTAAGTATTTAGTATATATACTTGTATATTGATTAATTGACATGACAATTGTTTTCACATATTTCAAAGGCTACATTAGTATTTTTGTCTTCAAGGAGAAAGATTCAGAAAAAGAGGCTACATTTGTGAGAGGTAAATTCAGACTAGAGGTCTTAGTTCTTCATTGGAGGCCTTCAAGCCAAAACTGAATGACCATTGGGTGAGGATATTGTAGTAAAAATCTAAGTCTGGTTCAGGTGAAAATAGATGACTTTTAAGTCCTTTCACAAATCAGAAATTTTGTGATTCTGTTCTAAGTACAAGTTTGGAGACATTAGAATCAACAAACTGAGTGGGAACTGATTACGGTGATTTGCTCACCATCAAGCACACATCTTTTCTTTCTGTTCCCTTTCTGCCCTCCCTTCCATCCCTTTTAGTCTCCTACTCTATTTCTTTTTTTTCCCTTTTCTCATTGTCTGTGGCTTAGCTTCATAGAGGAAGTTAGAGATAAAAGGGTTTGCTATCCATGGGCCTGCGAAATAGGTAAGGAAGAGAGATCACTGAAAAATTATTCTTTGCACAAATTCCTCTCAGTAAAAATTGTGCAAAACTGTACAAGAAAAAAAGGGACAGAGAACCTTTTTCGGTTTTGAGATGTTTAAGGTCACCATGGAGGAGATGACAAGCAAGTCAATGTTACTTTAACTCAAATTAATCTCTAGGCTGTCTAAGACATTTCTTGGAATTTTATTTCTGAGTATTTATGAATAAAGCTCTCACTTAGAATTAAAAACAAACAAATCTTTCAAAAGTGAATTCCTTTTTAATGTTTGGAAAGCATCTCAAGCATGCTTCTATGAACATTCTACATTTATCTAAAATATCACACTTGCCATATTTAGGTGTTAGGATGATTGATAGTACATATGTATGTGTTTGTAGTCCTAACTCCTTAGACACTTCAATACTTTGATTGATTTATGATCTTGGTGATCAAGCTCTTAGAAAAAAGCTGACACTAATTGCTTCCACTTCCTTTCCTTTCATTCACTTCTCAATTCTTTTCAATTTAGCTCCAAGTCTCATCACTCAACTCAAACTGCTTTCCCCAAAGTTACTGATGATCCATTTTTTTGTAGAAAAAACATACTTTCATTGATATCTTTTTAAACAATTCCATTTTCCTAAATCTCTCTCCCAGACATACTTACAAAAATGAATAAGAAATGAAGCACATTGAGCCAAAAAATGTAAAAGTGTATGATCTTATGTTTACTATTTCATGCCTATTGTCTGCAAACTCTTCTTTTTATGAATAATCTCTAATATGACATTTCAATTCTTTCTCACTTGACTTTTCTGTCTCAATTGATACTGTTTACCATCCTCTCATCTTAGATATTTTCTTTTCTCTGCTTTTCTTTATGTAGTCCTCTCTTGGTTCTCCTCTGACTGATCAGATTATTCCTTCTGAGTGCCTTTTGCAGGTTCACCACCCTTATCATGCCTCCTTAATGTCATTGTACTTTAAGACTCTGTCTTGAAATCTCTTCCACATGCTTGTAATCTTCTTTATCTTTGCCTCTTAGCTTCCCTTGACTTCCTTCAAGTCCACTTAAAACCCTATCTCCTATGAGAAATCTTTCCTAACTTTTCACTCCCTCCTTTATTCTACTGCCTTCCCTCTATTATCTTCCATTTGTCTTGTATATATCTTGCTTGTACGTGGTTGTTTTATTGTTTCCCCTATTAAACTATAGACTCCTTGAAAACTGGGATTGCCTTTTGCCTCTGTTAGCTCATTACCTAACACAGTGCCTGGCATATAGTAGATATCTTAATAGTTAGCCTATTGATTGACTTCTCTCTGGAAACTAGTTTTGAGATCTCATCAACTCTCATGAGATTATCATCAACTCTATGCAAATGACTTCCTGTTTTCAGAACTTGTTTTGTACTGTTATGCTTGTTTGCACTCCTGTAACTTAACTGTTTCCTTTAATGGCCTTTCTTGAGTTAGATATTGTCATTAGGGTCATCATTGTGGAAGAATGACCTTCTTGGAGTCATTCTCACTGCTGCTGCAATCATTGCTGAAAGCTCTTCCATCTCATCTCAATACTCTTTGTTGTAGCCCTTATCAATATCCTTAATATAGGGTAGCTATGGAGATATGCTCTAGACTAGTCTTTTACTGGATGGGAAACTTTGATATGTGCATAGGTGTCAGAATGCACTTGTGCTGCTACAGTCAGTAGCTAACACTTCTGAGTTCTTGACATGGCTATTGTGGAGGTAGATATTTTATATCCTTTTAACTTTGAAATTTATTATTTTAGTCTCTTGTTTATAAAGGCATTTTTATTTTCATTGTATGATCTATGAGTGCCTTATTAAATTTTAGCACTAAAAACTGAATTAGTGGACTGATCTATGTCAGGCCTAGGCTAGAATGATCTCAGATCTATATATCCAGCTCCAGTTTCTTTCCTGAGCTCTAGTCTATTATACAGCACATTTCAAACTGGGCATTCCCAACATGTCTGGAAATGAATTTACTCATTAATGAAACTCATTTCTTTTTCCTTCAAATCTACTCTTCTTTCAAAACTTCCTATTCCTATGAAGGCTAACTTTTTGTTGTTGTTGATATGTTCAGTTATATTGGACTCTTTATGAAACCATGGACTGTACTTATTCATGGGTTTTTCTTAGTAAAGATACAACTGTCATTTGCCAATTTCTTCTCCAATGGATTAAGGCAAACAGTCCAGGTCACATAGATAGTGAGAATCTGAGGCCAAATTTGAATTCAAGCGTTCCTGACTCCAAGATCAGCCCTCTCTCCTGTTTTCTAGGCAACAGAAGTTTAATGATTTGGTTAGGATCACCTAACAGTGTCTGAGTTCAGATTTGAACTCATGTCTTCCTGACCACATGTCTGGCACTCCATGCACTGAGCTATCTAACACACTATACTTTTAAATTCCTTGATTTGTCACTCTTCTTAAATCTCTTTAGAATATAATCACTTCTCTTTTCACACAACTATCACAATATTTAAGGCTCTAAAATATGAACTATTACATCTTTTCTAATTGTTCTCCCTGTACCAATTAGCCATTGTGTCCTTTAAACAGTGATCAACGTGATTTTTCTTAGAATCATGTCACTCCTCCCCTCAATATAATCCAGTACTTCTAGGCACTTACTATGATCCTGGACATTTCAAACCTTCCATAAGTTGACCTCTTCAATCTTATTATACATGACTCTCCTTCATGCACTTTCAGCCATCTGGTCTTCTTCCTATTTCTTTGCACTGATCATTTCCCCTATCTGTGTAAAGAGCTTCCTGCTCATCCCTGAATCTTAGAAATCCTTGATCTCCAACATTCAGCTAAAATATGACTTCCATGGAGACTTCAGTGATCTCAAAGCTCTGGTTCCCTTCCTCCAAAAAGATATTGTATTTATTTTGTATATATTTATTTATATACATATTATCTTTTCCAATAGATTATAAATTCTTTAAGGGCAGGGATTATTTCATTGTTGTATTTATATCTTTCAGTGCTTGACATTTTGTAGTATTTTATAAATACTTGTTGACTAATTGATTAATTTGGCCATTTCCTCTAGCAGTCAATATCATCACCCATACATACTTTTTCAATCTGCATTACTCTCATTCTTATTCTCTGGTTAATTCTCAATATAGATCAACCAACATATAGGGAGCCTTCTTTTAATTCCCTTCACAGTATGTGGATATCTCAAGGTAGCAGACAGATCATCAATCAATCAATCTTGCCTTTGCTACATCATCTTATTTTTTTTTCAGACAAACTTTTTTTTTTTTAAGCTTTTTATTTGTATAACATATGTATGGGTAGTCCCCAACCTTGATCTTTACAAAGCTTTCCAATACAAATTTTACCCCCAGTCCCCTCCCCTCCCCTAGATGGCAGGAAGTCCCCTACATGTTAATAATGTTTAAATGCTTGAGAAGTTATGCAAGAAAAATCCTATCTACAAGAAAAAAAAGGAATCAGAGAAAGGCAACACAATGCAAGCAAATGTCAATAGAGATCATGAAAATGTTACGTTGTGGTCCATATTTCATGTCCCTCTTTCTGGGTGTATATGGTTTTCTTCAGTGAACAACTGGAACTGGTTTGAGACAATTCTTTATTGCAGAGAGCCATGTCCATCAGAATTGATCATCATGTAATACTGTTGTTGCTGTGCATGATGATCTCCTGGTTCTGCTCGTTTCACTCAGCATCAGTTCATGCAAGTCTCTCCAGGCCTCTCTGAAATCGTCCTGCTGGTCATTTCTTACAGAACAATAATATTCCATAACATTCATATACCATAATTTATTCAGCCACTCTCCAATTGATGGGCATCCCTTCAGTTTCCAGTTTCTAGCCACTACAAAAAGGGCTGCCACAAACATTCTTGCACATGTGGGGCCCTTTCCCTCCTCTAAGATCTCTTTGGGATATAGGCCCAGTAGAAACACTGCTGGGTCAAAGGGTATGCACAGTTTGACAACTTTTTGAGCATAGCTCCAAATTGCTCTCCAGAATGGTTGGATCCGTTCACAGTTCCACCAACAATGTATTAGTGTCCCAGCCCTCCCACATCCCCTCCAACATTCATCGTTATCTTTTCCTGTCATTTTAGCCAATTTGACAGGTGTATAGTGGTATCTCAGAGTTGTCTTAATTTGCATTTCTCTGATCAATAGTGATTTGGAGCAACTTTTCATATGACTAGAGATGGTTTTAATTTCATCATCTGAAAATTGTCTGTTCATATCCCTTGACCACTTATCTATTGAAGAGTGGCTTGAATTCTTATATATATGAGACAATTCTCTATATATTTTAGAAATGAGGCCTTTATCAGAACCATTAAATGTAAAGATGATTTCCCATTTAGATGCTTCTCTCCTAATCTTGCCTGCATTTGTTTTGTTTGTACAGAAACTTTTTAACTTAATATAGTCAAAATTATCCATCTGGTGTTCAATTAGGAGTTCCAAGTCTTCTTTGGACATAAATTTGTTCTACCTCCACAGGTCTGAGAGATAAACTATATTACGTTCCTCTAACTTGCTTACAAAGTCCCTCTTTATATCTAGATCATGAACCCATTTAGATCTTATCTTGGTATGTGGTGTTAGGTATGGGTCAAGCCCTAATTTCTTCCACACTAGTTTCCAATTTTCCCAGCAGTTTTTGCCAAATAGAGAGTATTTATCTCAAAAGCTGTGGTCTTTGGGTTTATCGAACACTAGATTGTTAAGGTTAATGCCTAGGTTGTCCTGATAACCTATCCTGTGCCACTGATCCACTGCTCTATTTCTTATCCAGTACCAAACGGTTTTGATGACCGCTGCTTTATAATATAGTTTTAGATCTGGTACAGCAAGGCCACCTTCATCTGCCTTTTTTTTCATTAATCCCCTTGAAATCCTTGACCTTTTGTTCTTCCAAATGAACTTTGCTACTATTTTTTCTAGATCTGTAAAATAATTTCTTGGGAGTTTGATTGGTATGGCACTAAATAAGTAGATTAGTTTGGGTAGTATTGTCATTTTTATTATGTTTGCTCTGCCTACCCATGAGCACTTAATATTTTTCCAATTGATTAGGTCTGATTTTATTTGTGTGGAAAGTGTTTTGTAATTTAGTTCGTATAGTTTCTGACTTTTCCTTGGCAGATAGATTCAGACAAACTTCTTTAATGCATTTTTGATTAATTTATGCCACTTTTCTTGTATAGTTCATTAATAATGCATTTTACTCATGTTTACTATGCTCATATCAACTGACCTGGATATTTTTATTTTTATTTTAGTTCTTTATAACTTACAATCATATGTTGTCAGAAGATTTTTATGGGAAGGGATTTGAATCGTGATTTCCTTGGGGTAGAAGTAAGGGAACTCAATACTGATGCATGTAAAGTAATCAAGCAAAAGATTGATAACCTACTATGTGTCAGGCAGTGTTCTTGGAACTGAAGATAAAGGAAGGAGGAATGAAATAACCCCTATTTATAATGCACTTTTTGTACACTTGTTCTTCACTGTATAGTTTTAGAGAATTACCTGGTGGAACTTAGAGGTTAAATGACTTGTCCAAGATCACATAGCAAGCATATGTCAAATACAGAATCAGAGTCCATAGTTTCCAGATTCTGAGATGTAGCTTTATTCATTATTTCAAACTATTCCATAGCAAATTGAAGTTTAAAGGTCAGATGTGTGCTTTGAAGAGAAGGATGTAATCACCAAAAACACCACAAAATTTCCTAAAGGCAAATTTGCTTGTTTTTCCCTTCTTAGTCAATTCTGAATTAAGTTTCTTCTTTATCTACACTTTTTTTGTGGGTTGTATCAGATGCACAATATAATCTGAAAAAGGCATTCTTTATGCACATGTTTTTTCCTGTGTGTATCCATAAGCTGAACTCCTTTGAAAGCAATAGCAATGGAGGAAACTTTGTTCAATAGTTTTCTGATTATTAATATCAAGTGAAACAAAAAAGTGATACATACTTTCTAAAAGTATTTGTTTCTATAATTCAGGTTGCTCAATACTAAATCGACATAGAAGAGGAATTCCTCATAGATGGTGAAGTCTTCCAGATGCTCCTGTTAAGATGACATTTTGTTGATTGAATAAGCTCTGGGGCTTTGCCAGAATCCCTAAAAGAGTTCTATAATCACTCAAGGTCTTAGGGAAGATCTAATGCATTATTAGTTCATCTCTGCATTTACAGACAAGTTGTAATTTAAGCAACGGAAAAACTTACCTCAATAACAAATGTATTACTAAGGACATCCAAATGGAAGCTGTGTCAAGGCAGTCACAGTCACCTGAAAGTTCCTCCTATTTTTTCAACAATATCATAAAAGGTGTATGTAGCACTATTTTGAACACTGTCATGTAGAGTTATCTAAATCCATGCCCTCAAGTACTTTGCAGCCTATTTGGGGTTACACATTCCCATGAAAAACTGAATCATTAGTATTCAAAGTTACAAGGAGATCCGAGATTAAGGAGTAATGACAGGGACTTGCCTGAACTCTCCCCAATTCCCCTCCAAACAATGTTAAAATGATCCTTCAAAATGAATTCTGAAATGATAGAACCAGCAGAAGGATGAGGTTAAACAAACTGTTAGTTGTAATCTATGCCATTGCATATTTATTTTATTGTTGTTTTTTATGATTTTTAAGAATGTCCAAGAAATTCCAAAAGTGTGGTTCTGAAGGAACTTACTTGAATTACCATTAGAGATTTTTCTAGTGGCTATTGGTATGCTTAAACAAAATACTTTAAGGATCATTCAAAGATAGTAAAATAGAATCAGTCACACTGGAGCACAGGAGAAAATTGTGATCAGTTATGAAATACAACTCCAAAACCTGACAAACTATTGCTGCATAACTTCTAATTAATTTTTATAAAATAATCAAAGACCTTGAAAGGGACATAGCAGTTGGATGGTTATTATTATTGATTTTGTTACAAAGTGGCATAGATGAAGATCATTTTTAAAAAGTTGCTAATTGTTGCTGTAAAGAAAAAATGTTTGTCCATTGTCAACACAATAAAAGGACTGGGATAAAAATCTGAGAAAATGTTTTTCTGATGAAACTCACTTTTTTATTCAAGAATATACAAAAATTGTTGTCAAAAGTAATCCAGGTAATCCTATAAAATCTGGATGCTTTCATGGGACTATAAAAATACACCCTCAAAAATGCTTTGGAGATTTAAAAAATATTTCTAGGGTGACTGAAAATCTTGAGACTAATGAGAAAATAATAAATGCTGATAAATATGTTATCACATTGAGAAAAGAGAACTATTTCACAATTACAGAAATTCCTAAATTAAAATAGAATACAGCAATATGACTTTGCCATGTTACATGTCATGAAATATTAAAAATTTATTAAAAATGAAGAAAATTTCACTTTAGTGACTTTGAAACTTGTTTTATTTAAATCTTATGGAACATCTATTGGCTATAAAAAAGGTCAGATTTGAAAAACTGTCTTGTTTATTAAAATACACGTAATATTCAATGTAGTTAATATTTTTCAAGATGAATAATTTTATAATGTATAAAATCTGATAATTTGAATACCAATAATGTAAAACAAGTGATTATACCAAAAAGACTTATTATATTTTACATTTTTATAAGATATAAAATTTTAAGATTTGTTATATATCTGTTAATCCTTTCATAACTTTCTCTTACCTTTTTCCCATTCCCACTCTATGCTGTAGTGACATTGGGCTATTCCTTGAACAAGAAACTTCATCTCCTGACTCTAACCTTTTTTAACTGGCTTTTCTCAAAGTCTGGAATAATTTCCCTCCTCCTCTCTGCTTTCTGATTTCCCTGGCTTTCTTCAAGTCCCAAATAGAAGTCCAACCTTCAATAAGAAAACTTTCCCAGTTGCCCTTAATTCTTAGTGTCTTCCCTCTGACTTGTTCTCTAATTTATCACACATAAATTTTATTCACATATTTGTTTGCATATTATACACATAAGGACATTTATTACTTTGTTTTGAAGTGATTGAAAATGCTTAGATTGTATTGATGAATCCAAACTAATGCTAGTTAATGTTAGCCAATTAATATTTCTAATAGTAATATCTAATATTAATTACTATCATTCAATCAGAACTTGTTAAGTAGATGTCACTGAACTAAGTGTTAAATATATTCACCTAAAAAGCTTTAATTCTTATTGCTATTTATCCAGGATAAAACTGCAAGTGAAAAGTGGGAAGTATATTCTACTGGAAAGACTTTGGATCAGCTGCAGCTAGCCCAAATTTATGGGGCAAGGTAAAAATGGATACAATCCTGATTGTATTTCTCTCTATAATCTATACCTTCCATATGGAGTGGTAGGGGTAAAACTTAAAGAAGAGCAAAGCATTATCCTTTTTATGAATAATAAACTGATCTTGCTTAGGATATAAGTGAACTCTTCAGTAAGCAGACTTTGAAAAGATTTCACTTCCCTGGCACACTGTGGAGTCAGGACTATTAAAATAAGTCAGCACTTCATAAAATTGTGGGGCATAGAAAGGCTAGGGGCTTAGGAATTTGTTTTGGAGCCCAGTCCCACTATCATTTTGAAAATATTTTTTGTTCATTCCAATATATTTTCATTGCAACAGTAAACCATATATTTTTATGTTTAGTTGCTCAATAGGAAAACCAAGAGGGGTCTGATTTTCTTCCTGGAAACCTGTCAGATGAAACTTGTCAGAGATATGTCTCGTTAGTACCAATACAAACTTTTACATGCTCACCACCTCATAATTTTTTAGATTAAAAATATTTTAACATGTACAAAGAAAAAGCCAAATTAAAAAAAAAATCAGTCATATAAAGAGAGGCGTGGTATTTTCTTAAGGAGCCAAGTTACAAAAGAGTTATCCATTTAAATAGCCAAGTTAAATAACACCAAATAAAAGCTTGCCTGACACTCCCAGAATTAATGAAGAAAGTGTTGGTACTCATGAACTAGATATGGGGTAGGGAAGTTAAGACCAATTAGTTCCCAAAGGTAATTAAAAAAAATAATCTACTTCATTTTGCTATTTGTAGCGAATATGACCAACTCCAATAATACTAATAACTCTTCATTCTTAAGATGAAAAGGCTTCAATAACCACAGGGACCTTTCTTAGTATGAACATATTACATGTAAGACAAATATAGTTTCCTGCTGAACGAAACCCATTATGCAGTTGTAAGGGATGGTGACATACTTACTCATATGTCTAGGAATTAGTGGATAGAAATAATATCCTTATTCCATCACCACCTCCTCTTTGGAAAAAGTTAAAACAAGACAAAGAAAGTAATTATTAAAACTGTCTAGAGATGTAAGACTAGTCACAGCAAAAACAGTATTTCAGGTTTTAGATTGAGCTTAGTCAAATACGACTATCTTCTTCATTAAAAGATCTAAATACTTTGACCCAGAGAGACATGTTAAGGGAAGTAGTAGCCTGAGATATGTATTTTGGCTTGAAAAGTTTGGGGAATGGTTAGTAGAACCATAGAGGAAGATACTGACACATTCTTTCTGGTATCAGTGGTAAAATTCTGGTTCTGTTATAGTTCCAGAACTAGAAAATGTGTGTGTGTGTGTGTGTGTGTGTGTGTGTGTGTGTGTGTGTGTGAGGTCAGGGAAAATAAAATGGGAAGTGTAGTGGAGGCTTTATAAATGACAACAAGGCAGCTAGTCAGGTTATGGGAGTAAAATGAAGTTTTTCCAGAGTCTGACTTGTTATAGTAGATTATATGAGACGCTCACCATTAAAAAAAAAAAAAAAAAATAAACAACTTATATAAGCAGTTTCCACAGTATGTGGAATGTTTATATTAGAGAGAACTAGTAGAATCCTTTTTCATGGAAAGTACTGAAAATCAAGTATTTAGCTGTTTCAGATTGTTACAAAAGGGCCATTTATAAATGATTTTTTCAGTTAAAAAATTATAGTATTTTGCAGTTATTCTGCTCCATACACCATCCTTCATAAATTCGATTCTCATAACAACATTCTTGTCTATCTACATTTGCTCTCATATTTCCTTTGCCTAGTATTCATCCCCTTTCTACCTCTGCCTTTTGAAATCACATTCATTTTTCTAGATTCAGTTCAGTAGCATTCTTCTTCACAAAGTTTTCCATGATCACTGGTAGACAGTTGAGTAGTATAGTAGATAGATAGTAGTATAGTAGCTATAGTACTATAAATATAGTAATATAGTAGGTAATATAGTAGATATTGGATCTAGTATTAGGAATACAATTTTTTTACTTAATAATAATTTATTTGCTCCCTCCATTTCGTGCCAAGACAACTTTTAGCGTTCATTTTTACAAGATTTTGAGTTCTAGATTTTTCTCCCTCCTTTTTTCTCTTCCCCTCTTCCAAAATGGTAGGCAGTTTGATATAGATTATATGTGTGCTATCATTTAGAACATATTTCCATAGTAGTCACAGTTCTGAAAGAAACAGATCAAAAGGTAAAAATAGGAAAAAAGAAAAAAAGTAAAAAAAAAATATGCTTCAACTTACATTCACAGTCCATAAGTTCTTTGTCTGTGGACAGCATTTTCCTTTGTGATGTATTTATCCTTGTCTTGGGATCATTATGTTAATGAGAAGAGCTGAGTCATTCATAGTTGATCGTCACACAATGTTGCTGATACTGTGTACAATGTTTTCTTGGTTCTACTCAATTCACTTTACATCAGTTCATACAGGTTTTTCTGAAATCAGGTATTCATCATTTCTTATTGCACAACAGTATTCCATTGCATTCATATGTCTAGGAATTAGTGGATAGAAATAATATCCTTATTCCACCACCACTCCCTCTTTGGAAAAAGTTAAAACAAGACAAAGAAAGTAACTATTAAAACTGTCTAGAGATGTAAAACTAGTCACAGCGAAAATAGCATTTCAGGTTTTAGATTGAGCTTAGTCATATGTGAGTAATATGTTCAGCCATTCCCTAGTTGATGGACATCCTCGAAATTTCCAAGTTTGTCACCACAGAAAGAGCTGCTATAAATGTTTTTGCACATGTATATCCTTTTTCATTTAAATTTTTTTTTTAATTTTTATCTTTTTGGGATACAAACCTAGTATGTGTTTAGTTTGGGTACCCTTTGGGTAGTTCCAAATTTTACTTAAGAATGGCTGGATCATTTCACAATTCCACCAAGAGTATATTAGTGTCCCAGTTTCCCCACATCCTCTCCAACATTTATCACTGCTTTTTTTTGGGGGGGGGGATCATATTAGCTAATCTGATTGTGTGAAGTGGTATCTCAGAGTTGTTTTAATTTGCATTTCTTTATTCAAAAGTGATTTGCAGATTTTCTTCATATGCTTATAGCTTTGATTTCTTCATCTGAAAATTGCCTGTTTATATTCTTTGACATTTATCAATTGCAGAATGGCTTGTATTCTTATGAATTTGACTCTGGTCTCTACATATTTGAAAAATGAGACCTCTACCAGTGACACTTGCTGTGCTGTTCACCAGCTTTCTGCTTTCTTTTTAGTCCTGGTTTTGTTTGAACAAAAATTGTTAAATTTAATATAATCAAAATTCTCTATTTTGCATTTTCTAATGCTCTTTGTCTCTTATTTGGTCAGGAATTCTTCCTCCCCCAAAATAGATCTGACAGGTAGACTATTCCTTGCTCTTTTAATATGATTATGTTACCCTTTATGACTAAATCATGCATCCATTTTGACTTTATCTTGGTTCATAGTGTGAGATGTTGGTATATATAATTTGTATTCTATTGTTTTCCAGCTTTTATAGTAGTTTTTGTTAATTATTGTGTTCTTTTTCCAAAAGCTGGGTCTTTGGCTTTATCAAACACCAGGCTACTAGGATTATTGATTACTGTGTTTTCTGTACCTAATCAGTCTACTGATCTACCACTCTATTTCTTATCCAGTAGCAGATAGTTTTAATCATTACTGTTTTATTTTGATATTGATATATTGATGATGATGAGATATGATACTGCTATGCTACCTTTGTAAATTTTTTTCATTAATCCTCTTGATATTCTTCACCTTTTCTTCTTCCAGATGAATTTTACTGTTATTTTTTTTTCTAGCTTTAACAGATAATTTATGGTAGTTTGGTATGTCATTGAAAAAAGCAAATTATGGCATAATTGTTATTTTTATCATATTGGCTTAGCCTACACATGAACAATTGATATTTCTCTTATTGTATAGATCTGACTTTATTTATGTTTAAAGTGTTTTGTAGTATTATTACCAGGTTTGTCTTGGCAGATAGCCTGTCAACTATTTTATATTGTTTACATTTATCAGTACCTTGCTACTAGGCTTTGTTGGTCAAATAAAGAAATGATGATTTATGTGGGTTTACATTATACCCTGCAACCTTCAAATAATTAGTTAATGCTCTAAGATTCTCTAAATATACCATAATATCATCTACAAAGAGTGACAGTTTTGTTTTCTAATTGCCTATTCTAATTCCTTCAATTTCTTTTTCTTCTCATTGCTATAGTGAACTTTTCTAATACTATATTGAATAATAGCAGTCCTTGCTTCTCCTCTGATCTTACTGGGAAGGCTTTTAGCTTATCCTCATAAAAGATAATATTTGCTAATGGTTTTAGAAAGATACTGTTTGTTATTTTAAATAACATTCTCTTTATTCCTATGCTCTGTAGAGTTTTTTTTTTAATAGCAATGAGTACTATATTTTCTCAAAAGCATTTTCAGCAACTATTGCAGTAATCGTGATTTCTGTTGGCTTTGTTATTACGATGATCAATTGTGTTGATAATTTTTCTAATGTTGAACTTGTCCGGCATTCCTGGTATAAATCACACCTTGTCATAGTATATAATCCTTATGACATGTTGCTTTAATTGTCTTGTATTTTGTTAAAAGTTTTTGTGTTGATATATTAAGAAAATTAGTCTATAATTTTCTTTCTCCATTTTAGTTCTTCCTAGTTTAGGTATCAGCACAATATTTTCATCATAAAAAAGTTTGGTAGGACTCCTTCCTTGTCTGTTTTTCAAAATAGTTTATGTAGTATTGGAATTAATTGTTCTTTAAATGTTTAGTAGAATTGACTCATAAACTCATGTGGCCCTGGGGATTTTTTCCTAGAGTTCTTTACTACTCTTTCCTAATGATTATTATAAATTTTTTTTTCTGGAGTCAAGGCTCTTTATTGGCCCTGCCTGGTGAGCTCCCTTTCCTTCAGAGGGTCAGGGACACAGTAGGCTAGATCTGCTTGGCAGAGGACTGGAGGGGCCAAGCCCCAATCACATAACATGAAAAGGGGTGACTAGATGGAGAGGTGCCCCCGTGAGGAAGTGCCCCTAGTTAGTGCACTTCCTTCCAGGAGAGGCTCACAAGGGCTGGTCAGTGTGGCACGGGGCATAATGATCCATATTCCTTTGGAGTTCCCACTGTGGTTCCATCTTCCCGCCCTCACATCAGGGTTAATTGAAGAACTATAAGCCTGCAAAAGTGGGGCTTCCTGCTTGGGCCCAGAACTGCTAACACATCTCCCTCCATGGTAAAATAGACAGGGGAGAAGTAGGGCAGCCAACCATCTTCTGCCCTAAATTAGAGGACAAGGGCCTGCACAAGGGGAGGGATCAGAGCGGGATGCCTCTGAGGAGGGGGTGGAGGCCGGGCACCTGCTGCTCCCCTGCTGGGCTATCATAGCCGTTGTTATTAGCCCAACCCTTCCAATTTATCACCTACTCCTGGCAGCGGAGAACCAGAGATTAGAGTCTAGGTGGTGGTGGTGGTGGGAATCAGGGCACCTCATTCCCAAAGACAGGCCCTGACACACTGTCTTTCTTGGGGCATCTTGGCTAACACTGGGCCTTAGCTAGGCTGAATCCGTGCCAGCCCTTCTAACCCTCCCCAGACAGGGATGAGAAGGAAAGATGTGGAGAGCATGGGACGGGGGCAGAGGCGGGCTGTGCCAGGCTACAGGGCTCAGTGGGAAAGATTAGGAAGGAGAGGGAAGGATTCTGGCCTTGGGAGGAGAGCCAGCCCCCTTCCCTGAAAGACCACTAAAGGGGAGGAGAAGAGAGCTGCTCCACGCAGACAGTAGGGAGAAGATGAAGAGCCCTGGCTGGGCTAAAACAGAACTAGGAGGAACTGGCCCCTTCCAGGGTCATCATCTGTCTCTCGAGTTTTGGCGGCTAACTGGCTCACAGGCAGGCTCTGCTACTTTTGGGAGGGAGCACTGCAAGGAGGCATGAGTCTCGGCCCTGCATCCCTCTGGGGCAGTGGGGTAGGGAGTGTATGTACGCCACGCCCAGCCTCCTTCTGGTCTGGGCCTCCAAAGTTTCAGGTGCAGTCATCACCACAGGTTGAAGACAAGGCAGTGGTGACGACGACGCCCAAGAGGAGGGCAAAGGGAAGCCAGGCCTTCACAAATGCCCCACACTGACATACTTCCGGTAGATCAGGCAGAAGATCACCATGTTCCAGTGGGAGCTGTTGTTGAAGCGCATCAGGTTCCGGGCCAGGGCCACGTGGGAGTGACAGTCGTCACAGCAGAGGTTGTGCATGTGATATTTATATTCTTCTGATGCCTCATGGACCGCGTGTCCCCGGCATTGGGCCGGCGGGCATGCACTTTGGAGGGGTCCAACTTCCAGTACTTCACAGACTTTCCAAAGGCCATATTGTCTTCCCAGACATAGTAGGGGCCTGCGAAATCCCGAACGATGCTCGTGGAAGTATAGATGTCCATGTGACCAATGATGGGGAAAACCCACGTGAGCAAGGGAATGGGTGCGCACACCACGCAGTAGAGGAAGTGACTCTGCTCCACTTCCATGCCCAAGACCCCGCTGCTGCTGCTAGGGCCGCTCCCACGGAACTGCTTCCTCGCTGCTTAAGTAAGCGCCTCCACTTCCGCCATCCGCTGAGGGGGCATTGGTGGCAGCACCAGGGATCATCCTTCCGCTTCCACCTCTGCCCCCTAATCATTATCTTAGTTTCTTCTTCATTGGTGGGAATTTCACCCTTTTCATTTTTGGTACTGGATATTTGGTTCTCTTCTTTATTTTTCAACAAAATTAAGCAGTGGCTTATCCATCTCATCAGGTTTATTTATTAGCATAATAGGTTTTTCTCTTTCTTTTTTTTTTTTTTACTTTTAGTCTTATTTATCTCCCCTTTGATTTTTCAAGATTTTCAATGTAATGTTGAATGGGAGATTTTTAATTAATTGTTTTTCAAGCTTTTTAAAAAAAATTTGCATACCTAATTCATTGATTTGTTGTTTTTCCATTTTGTGGACATAAAATTTCTCTTATATGCTGTTTTGGCTGCATCCATAATTTCAGTATATTTTCTTATTGTTGTCATTCTATGTTTTATTCCTTGATACACTTATTCCTTAGTATTAGATTATTTAGCATCCAAATAATTTTCAATTTTTCTATTTTCTACCCATTATTGAATGTAATTTTTATTACATTACTATCTGAAAAGAATACATTTAATATTTCTGTCTTTCTACATTTGCTTTTGAGGTTTTTATGCTCAATTACATAGTGAATTTTGTGTAGATGCCATGTGCTGCTTAGAAAAAGTATATTTCTTTCTATTCCTATTCAGTTTTCTCCAAAGGACTGTCATATCTAACTTTTTTTTTTGGATATTCTATTTACCTTCTTAGTTTCTTTCTTGATCATGTTATTTTGATTGTATTTATTGAACTCTGATAGGGGATAGTTGAGCTCCCCTACTAGTATAGTTTTGTTGTCTATTTCTTCCTGTAACTCACTTTCTTTAAGAATTTGGATGCTGTACCACTTGGTGCATATATGTTGAGTATAGTTTCATTGCCTATGGTTCCTTTTAAGCAAGATGTAGTTTCTTTCCTTATCTCTTTTAATTAGGTGTATTTTTGTTTTTACTTTGAAGTCAGGATTGTTAAACCAGTTTTTCTTTTTAACTTCAATTGAAGAATAATAGATTCTGCTTCAGCTTTTATTTTGTGAGTGTGTCTCTTCAAGTGTGTTTCTTGTAAACAACATAATCTAGGATTCTGGTTTTTGATGTACTCTGCTAACCACTTCTGTTTTATGGGAGAGTTTGTCATTCACATTCAGTTATGATTATTATCTGTGTATTTTCCTTCATCCTATTCTTCCTATTTGTCCTATCTTATTTCATTCTTTTTCTCTTGATCAGTGTTTTGCTTCTGTTTATTACTTTCCCTGTCACCAAAATAACTTTCCATGGTCAGATTCTTTTTTTTTCTCATCTTTTTTGGGTCCTTTTTCTTTTTCAAAATTTGAGTTATGCTCTTGAGTTGAAAGGGGCACTTTCTTAGGCTTCTTGTGCCAGTTGCTGAAGATCCTGGCTATTTACCTGGTGCTGCACCAATATAGTCCTGAGACCCACTTGGCTCCTCATGTCTGGTGCTGTGCTGAGGGTGTAGGGTATGGGGTATCTAGTGATTCTGGGCCTTAGTGATCTGGCAACTTACCTGGTGCTTAGCTGGCATTCTAGTGTGGTGTCAGGTATGTGTTGGTGTGGTGTTTTTATATTTCCCCCGGGCTACACTAAAACATGTGGCAGTTTGGCTGTTGGAGGTTACCTGTTTGCCCAGGGCTATGATGAAACAAGTGGAAGTCTGGCAACTGGAGGTTGCCTCTTTGCTTGGGGATATGCTTAAGCACATGGTGAGACTCTTGTTTGCTTAGGCACACATAGAGTTGATGTTTACCTGTTTGTTTAGGGCTACAGTGAAGTATATTGAATCTGGCTGCTGGATTTTGCCTATTTCCCCTGCTCATGCTGAGACATGTGGAAAGTTCTGGTGTTGGCATTTGCCACCACACTGGGTCTCATGATCAATTGTTAGTTTGTTGAGGTAGGACTTGCTGTTGGCTTGTTAAATTATTTCCTAGTTTTGACTTGCTGCCCTTTTACCTGAGTGAGACTGACTTTTTCTGCCAATCTTCTGAGTTTCTTGGGCTCAAAGATTGTTTCACTCCATCTTTTTACTTGTTCTTCTGGTCTAGGATTTGTTTGGGGAATACCATTTTGTGGTTGTTTGGAGGCAAATAAGGGAGAATTATGATGATTTACTCTTTACTCTGTCATCTTGACTCCTGGAAGTGACCTAAGAACACAAATTCAAATCTGAACTCAGGCACTTTTTAGCCATATCACTTAATTTCTAACTACTTTAGTTTCCTCAACTGTAAAATGGGGCTAATAATAGCACCTACCTCCCATTATGATTCTATAGTTTGATTGCATTTATTAGTTTGCTAGAAAATTTTGGTCAAGTCTTTGAGCCACAGATAAAATATAGGTTAAGATATTCAAATAAATTTAGGGAAATTTGAACATATTGTCATTTACTGATGGCTAGGAAAGTCTGAGAAGTTTGATTCAAATTCAAACAAATCATTAGAATTTCTGAGCATAAATCTGACTTCTTAGCCATATGGGCAAAGATTGGAAATGTCTTCTTCTAATTTCAGCTTTTCTCTCCGAGAAAATTTTTCTTCCAAGTAAAAGATATGTAATAGTATGTGCTTATTACTGAAGCTCACAAAACAAAGTTTTGTTTTAAAATTGCTTCATCAACTCTAATATAATTCTTCAGGAAGATAAAGGAAAATGATAGAAAAGAGTAGAAGGGTCATATATTTAGAAATTTCACCTTTATGTAACAATACAAATATAAGGTAATTCTTTCTCAATTCTTAAATTAGAGATAATTATAAAATTGAGAACATTTGACTGTATTATAGTTTACTTTTAAATACTTTTTTTTGTTGCTACCTCATTTCTTTTTTTATGGGAAGTTTTAAATTTCTAGATGCTTTTTTCCCCTTTATTAAAGCTTTTTATTTGCAAAACATATGTATGGGTAATTCTTCAACACTGACCCTTACAAAGCTTTCCATTACCAATTTTTCCCCCTTAGTCCCCACCCCTCCCCTAGATGGCAGGAAGTCCACTACATGTTAATTATGTTAAAATACTTGACAAATTGAATATATGTATACATATTTCCACACATCTTGTTGTGCAAGAAAAATCGTATCTATAAGAAAAAAAATCAGAGAACGGAAACACAATGCAAGCAAACATCAATAGAGAGCATGAAAATGTTATGTTGTGGTCCACATTTCACATCCCTCTCTCTGGGTGTATATGACTTTCTTCACTGAATAATTGGAACTGGTTTGAAACATTTCATTGTTGAAGAGAGCCATGTCCATCAGAATTGATCATCATATAGTCTTGTTGTTGCCATGTATAAAGATCTCCTGGTTTTGCTCATTTCGCTCAGCATCAGTTCATGCAAATCTCTCCAGGCCTCTCTGAAATCGTCCTGCTGGTCATTTCTTACAGAACAATAATATTCCATAACATTCATATACCATAATTTATTCAGCCATTCTCCAATTGATGGGCATCCATTCAGTTTCCAATTTCTAGCCACTACAAAAAGGGCTGCCACAAACATTCTTGCACATATGGGTCCTTTTCCTTTCTTTAAGATCTCTTTGGGATATAAGCCCAATAGAAATACTTCTGGGTCAAAAGGGTTTGCACAGTGTAATAACTTTTTGAGCATAGCTCCAAATTGCTCTCCAGAATGATTGGCTACCCCATTTCTTTACCACAAAATTTCCCCCACGTATTTTTCCCTTCCCACATCTCAGAAAGTCATCCCATATAATACATTTTTAAGAAATAAAAGAAAAAGAGGGGAAAAACAAGAAAACTGATCAGTAAATCAAAAAGCCTGAAAATATAAGTAATTACTAAATTTATAGACTTCCTTAATTTGCAAAGTGGTGGGGTAGAGGTGTCTTCTCAAATCTCTCTTTTGAAATCTTGCTTACTCTTTATAATTTTGCAGGACTCACTTTTACTTGTTTTGTGATGGTTCTTCTCATTTACGTTGTTGTAATTGTTGATTTTCTAGCCTCTGCTTACTCCTCTCTGCATCAGTTCATATAAATCTTTTCATGCTTCTCCATACTGATTATTTCTTACCATTAAGTGATATTCCTTTGTAGCACAAAGCACATTTGTTTAGTCATTCCCCAAATGATGGACATTTTGTATTTTCAAAACTTTGCATAATACATACATATACATAAACACATACACATGTGTGGTATGTGTATATGTATATGTATATATAATGTATATAATTTTATCTGGATTTTGGAGTAGGCAATGGACATAGCATTTCATCAGTCACATAATACTATAAAGTTGCTTGGGCATTGAGAGATTAAGTGAGTTGTCTATAGTTATGCAACTAATATAAGTTGTATAAAAAAAACTTAATGCTTGTTAGTGTTATTAGCTTGTAACTGCATGCACGTGCACACACACACACACACACACACACACACACACACACACAGTATATCCAAGGTAATAGAGGCAGTAACTAGTTTCTTTGGAATTTGAATTTGATTTCAAATTCAGTGCTGTTTGTACTAAACAACATGTTGGCTTGCTTACTTAAGAAACCTTCTAGAACACAGCTCTTAAACTGTGGGTCAGAACTTCATATGAGGTCTAGTATCTGAATGTGAGAATTGTGATATATAAGTGCTTTATTTTTATACCTATTTTTAAATACCTATGTACCTGGGTTTGAATAGGAATTTCTTAAGTGAAAAGGAGTCACAAAAAAGTTTAGGAAGCCCTGCTCTAGAAAACTATGGTATTTGTGGCATTTTGAAATATTGTTTTGCTTTTTTAAAAATTATATTTCACTATTTGAAATAGTATTAATTATCAATTAATGTTTAAGGAAATCTTTGTTCTAAAGTGCAGAAAATAACTCAAAATTTTATTCTTATTTAAAATAACATGAAATATTATTTTGCTTTCTTTTTCTTTTTTGCCCAGGATATTGGAAAAGAAAAAAAAATCAAATTAATTATACTGATGAGGCAGAAACAGGTATAAGGTGAGTATAATTTATTTTGTTCCATACTATTAAGGCATGTTTATAACTCAAAAGATGACTTAAAGTAGAAGATAGAGAGCTAGTCTTGAAACCAGGAAGGTCTGCCTCTGACACATCCCAGCTATGTGACTTTCAGTTTCTTTTCTTCATAGTGATTCAGACAATTCCTTAAGTACTATAAATTGCAGAGAAGGTGCTGATTTGCAGGAGTAGAGCAAATTTCCTCATCTGAAAGTTTCATTAGATATGATCCTTTTTTCTGCTACTCAAATGGGTTCAAAAATTTCTTTTCCATAGTAGGTACTTTGTTGAAGTTTTGTTTGTTTCTCTAAGACTATATGCTCTTATTATATGAAAGAGAATTTGTTCCCAGCCTATGCCCTTGCATTCTAAATAATAAATTCTAAACATTAGTAAATATGTTTATTATCTAATACATAAATTCAATATGTAATACATATTCATAGACAAATTTGTCTATGAATATGATTCGTCATTAATGGAAACTCCCTTGAGCAAACATTATTTCCTAATTTGTATTGTCAAGGAACTGGGCTAAATGACCTACTGAAGTCCCTTCCAGCTCCAAATCTATGATCTTCTTGCAAAATATTATTGTTCCTATAAACTGACCTACTTCTCCCTCTCCCTCCCCCCCCAGTAGGATCATGAGGTATTAAAATTTTGTCTTTATAAATATTATTTCATTTCATCTTGGCTTCATATCTCTTTATTTCCCTTCGTATTCTTTCTAGAACAAATCCTGATGATTCTTTCTCAAAAGTTCTCAGGAATCCAGGACAATGACCATAATAAAACATTTGGGAATATTGGTCTTACTTCCTTCTTGCCCCAGGGGAGATGTCAAGAGAGACAGTAAATATGAGGCTGAAGAGTCAGTAGCATCTTTATTGCCATTCCCATATGCATATTGTGCAAGCTCAATATATCTAGGCTTTTTACTTCTCTATTGAATTAGTGGAGGTTGAGGAAAGAGATACACTAATATACAAGGATGTCTAGATCTTTCCTCTTTTTGTCAAGTTGAGCTGTCATTCATCATCAGACCTATTGGAGAGAATAAACTCCATGAGAGCAGGAATTTTCACTTTATTGTTTCATTATTAGTGGCTGCTCTGATGCTGATTGATAACTCAGAAATCAGTGATGTTGGAAAGAGGGATCACAACTATAAGCTTTTTTCAAACCTTTTAAATTCCATGTCTTAACTATTGGCATATCCTTCAAATTTATATGACATAATGTCAATTGGATCCTTAATGCTGCTAGCCAATCCAGGTATATTTCCATTATCAAATCACCATCCCTTTTCCCACAGTGACTCTTCCAAACTTTTTATCTCTTCTCTAATTACCCATGGCTCCCCTACCCCAACTCTCTCATCTGAGAACCTTGATTCATATTTTATAGAAAAATGAGGTCATTCTCTGTAAACTTTCCTTTCTCTTCTTTCCTCACTTCCTATCATTGTGATGCGTTTTTTAAACTTTATTATAAGTTTTATTTAATTATAGCTATAAAAATAGATATGTAAGCTTAATAGATTCATTTGAAATATAAATTCAAACATTTCTTTCTTTTTTAAAATGCATTTTATTGAGGCTTTTTAATTGCAAAACATATGTATGGGTAATTCTTCAACAATGACCCTTATAAAGCTTTCTATTACAAATTCCCCCCCCCCCCCCGTGGGCCCCACCCCCCCCCGGAATGGGAGAAAATCCACTACATGTTAATTATGTTAAAATACTTGACAAATCGAATATATGTGTACATATTTCCACACTTATTGTTGTGCAAGAAAAATCGTATCTACAAGAAAAAAAATCAGAGAAAGGAAATACAATGCAAGCAAACATCAATAGAGAGCATGAAAATGTTATGTTGTGGTCCACATTTCACATCCCTTTCTCTGGATGTATATGGCTTTCTTCACTGAACAATTGGAACTGGTTTGAAACATTTCATTGTTGAAGAGAGCCATGTCCACCAGAATTGATCATCATATAGTCTTGTTGTCATGTATAATGATCTCCTGGTTCTGCTCATTTCACTCAGCATCAATTCATGTAAGTCTCTCCAGGCCTCTCTGAAATCATCCTGCTGGTCGTTTCTTACAGAACAATAATATTCTATAACATTCATATACCATAATTTGTTCAGCCATTCTCCAATTGATGGGCATCCACTCAGTTTCCAGTTTCTAACCACTACAAAAAGGGCTGCCACAAACATTCTTGCACATGTGGGGCCCTTTCCTTCCTCTAAGATCTCTTTGGGATATAAGCCCAATAGAAATACTTCTGGGTCAAAGGGTTTGCACAGTTTGATAACTTTTTGAGTATAGCTCCAAATTGCTCTCCAGAATGGTTGGATCCATTCACAGTTCCACTACCAATGTATTAGTGTCCCAGTTTTCCCACATCCCCTCCAACATTCATCATTATCTTTTACTGTTATCTTTGCCAGTCTGACAGGTGTGTAGTGGTATGTCAGAGTTGTCTTAATTTGCTTTTTCTCTGATCAGTAGTGATTTGGAGCAACTTTTCATATGACTGGAAATTGGTTTTAATTTCATCATCTGAAAATTGTCTGTTCATATCCTTTGACTATTTATCGATTAGAGAGTGGCTTGAATTCTTATAAATATGAGACAGTTCTCTATAAATTTTAGAAATGGGGCCTTTATCAGAACCATTAAATGTAAAGATGATTTCTCAATTTATTGCTTCCCTCTTAATCTTGTCTGCATTAGTTTTGTTTGTACAGAAACTTTTTAACAATATAGTCAAAATTTTCTATCTGGTGTTCAATTAAGAGTTCCAGTCCTTCTTTGGACATAAATTTATTCCATCTCCACAGGTCTGAGAGGTAAATTATCCTATGTTCCTCTAATTTGCTTATAATATCACTCTTTATATCTAAATCATGAACCCATTTAAATCTTATCTTGGTTTGTGGTGTTAGGTGTGGGTTAAGCCCTAGTTTCTTCCACACTAGTTTCCAATTTTCCCAGCAGTTTTTGTCGAATAGCGAGTACTTATCCCAAAAGCTGGGGTCTTTGGGTTTATCAAACACTAAATCGCTATAGTTATTGCCTAGTTTGTCCTGTGATCCTATTCTTTGCCAAGATCGACTACTCTATTTCTTAGCCAATACCAAATGATTTTGATGACCGCTGCTTTATAATATAGTTTTAGATCTGGTCCAGCAAGACCACCTTTATCAACCTTTTTTTTTTCCATTAATTCCCTTGAAATTCTTGACCTTTTGTTCTTCCAGATTATCTTTGCTACTATTTTTTCTAGATCTGTAAAATAATTTCTTGGGAGTTTGATTGGTATGGCACTAAATAAGTAAATTAATTTGGGTAGTATTGTCATTTTTATTATATTTGCTCGGCCTACCTATGAGCACTTGATGTTTTTCCAATTGACTAGGTCTGACTTTATTTGTGTGGAAAGTGTTTTGTAGTTTAGTTCTTATAGTTCCTGACTTTTCCTTGTCAGATAGATCCCTAAATATGTTATACTATCAACAGTTATTTTGAATGGAATTTCTTTTTGTACCTCTTGCTGCTAATTGTGATGCATTTTACCACTCTTTCCTCCTTCACCTTCTATTCACAGGATGAAAAGGCCTTACTCATCACTAAGGAATACACTTTTACTTATGCGAATGATCCCATTTCATTCCATCTTCTCTCCTATTGCCTACAAATATACCCATGTCTCCTTATCCTCAAGAAACCTTCATTTTAACTTTTCAACTTGACTATCATCTTATACTTCTTCTGCCCTTTGTAGCTAAACTTGAAAAGGTTTTCCACTTTTTTTTCCTTTTGCTTTCTTAACACCTTATAATCTGAATTCTGACTATCATTTCACTGAAACTGCTCTCTCAAAATTGCTAATAATCTCTTAGTTGACAAATCTAATGATCTTTCCTCAATCCTTATTCTTCTAGATCTCTTTGCATCATTTGACACCTTTGATCATGTTCTAGTCCTTCATACTCTATTTCTAGATTTTTGAGATACCATTCTCTCCTGGTTCTTATAATACATATTTAATTACTCATCTCTATCCTTTGCTAGATTCTTTCTTGGGCCCTCATTTCTTCCTTTTTTATTTTACTTGGTGATCTTGTCAGCTTCCATGGATTTAATTACCATCTTTATGATTTTCAAGTCTATCTATCTTACCCCAAACTGAGCTCTAATCTCAACCCCCCAACTGACTTCAGACATTTTTACTGGATATTCAGTAAACATCTTGAACCCAACATATCCAAAACAGAACTCACTCTCTTTCCCCCTGGGGTGTAGAGTGTATTCAGGGAAGAATAGTATCTCTTTTCAGGGTTGCTTTCTACATTTGATGTCAGCCTGATCTATTCAATTCTCACCTCTGGCTCTAAGAAGCTGTAGCATTCATAGCATGATGGACTAAACCAGATTGAGGGTAACCAAGAAGTCTCAAACCCAACGGTGAATTAGAGGGTTGTCTATCTCAATAATGTGAAGATTCTGCTCCCTCCTATTTTAAAGGGCAGATTAGAATAATTTGTTCCATGAAAGTATATGGAGCAGGTGCTGGGTACTGCTTAGAGCTTGGAAGCCAACATCATCCACTGCATTCTGAGCCGTCACCAGTTATCTTGTCTTTTGTCTTGCCACTGGATTTTAATGATTTTGGAAAAGACAGTGAAACTGATGACTTTGTACAACTCTGCCTCATGCAAATACATGTAATTAAAGAGACATCACCATACCATTCTTACTTGCCTCAAAGTCCTTTGATGACAGGAAAATGATGAAGCAGCTGACATGGATACACTGAATCTGTAGTTGCAACTTTGCACACAGATGACCCAGTTTATAGGGTTGTCTTCTCACTGGATTAAAGCAGCAATGGGTATCTGAGTAGCCTTTTTAAAGGAGTGAAAAGGGACTAGAAAACATAACCTAAAATTGTCTGTTTTACTCCACATTGGTCTGCTTACTGTAGCAACCAAAGATCCCACTCTGAGGTTGAAACCACAAAAAATGTACAAAAACTTTTACAAAGATGATTCCACTCACTACTGGCACATGGGATGTGCACATGCTTATGAACAACAAAAAATCCAGTAGACATGAAAGAAATAGTTCTTGTGAGATAACTCAGCAAGTGTCTCATTCAATTAGCAGTCCTAAATAAAACAAGGTTAGCAAATAAAGGTCAGTTTTCCAAAGTCAAGAGTGTTTTTCTGTAGTGGTTGCAATGAAAAATGAATTTTTGAGCTGGCAAAGATTTCGCAATTGAAACTAATCTAATCAACAAGCTTGTTGTTTTTCCAAAAGGAGTGAATGACATCATCCTAATGAGATTGCCATTTGGAGGAAAGTACCACACCACCACCATCAGTGTGTAAGCTCCCACCATGCTTCCCACATAAAAGAAAAATTTTATGAAGACCTGGGAACCCTCATTATCAATATATCAAAAGAGGCCAAGCTTATAATCCTAAGTGCCTTTAATACAAGAGTTTGCACAGACTACCAGACAAGGCACAGAGGCCTTTGGAGGAATGGATTCAGAAAGAACAATAATGGTCACTTACTAATAAGGATTTGTGCATCTCGTGACTTTTTTATCTTTAACATTGTCTTTCATTCACCTAAACTCAATAACACTTTGTGGATGTACCCTTACAGTAAGTATTAATATTTTATTGACTATTTCATTGTAAGGAGAAGAGGAGGATGAGAGAGTGATAAAGGTGATGTGTTATGCAAAATGCTGGACTAATCATAAACTTATCTTTTTTAAGCTAAATATTCAGATTCAACAAAAGAAGTGTTCTCAAGGCAAGTAGTCATTAAGGCAAGATTAATTTTAGAAGACAATGTCAACAAATTAGAGTTCTTCTCTGAGGGGAAATTTTTTGTTAACTTGGAGAGAAAGCTGAGACAATATGTGGTTGACGATAGTGGAGCAAAAAAAAAAGTAGACAGTTTTCAGAGTTTTGATACACATTTACTTAACTGGGCCAGAACATTGCAAACTTCAAGAGTGATTTGACAAAAATAGTGGGGAAATTCAGAAGCTGTAAAATGGAAAATAAGAACTCCAGCATTTAACTCCATCAAGAGTAAAGGGCAAACAAAGGTTAGAGAGATGTAGAATTCTTGGTTCAGTAAGAAGGCAGATGACATTTTGTTTTGCATTGATAACAACAATCCGAAGTGCTTTTATGTCCTGAAGTATATTTATGAGCCAGAGACCTATGGTACATCCCAACTACTTCATTGATTACTAATATACTAATTACATGATCCCGGAGAGACAGGCTGAACATGTTCTTAATACTTTCAATGGACTCACACAGAAGCCATTGATTGTATACTTCAAGTCAAAATCAATCTCTAGCTGAATTTCCAACAGAAGATGAGGTTTTGAAAGTCATTTTGCTCCTTTAATGTGGCAAAGGACCTGCGGATTCTATTCTAGCTGATTTATAAGGCAGGGAGTCCACTGCTCATACAAAATCTGACCAAAATTTCCTGGGTCATATGGCAAGAGGAGGTTCTCCTCCAGTAGTTCAAGAATACCTCCTTGTCCTTCTCTATAAAGGTAAAGGAAATAGATTGTCCCATGACAATTATAGGGATCTTTCTCTTAGTTATTGCTGGCAAAAGTTTTACCAGAGTCCTCCTATAGGCTGATCCTTTACTTGGAAGGTGGCCATTTAACCTGGGAGCCAGTGTGGCTTCAGAAAGAGAGGAATTGATATGGTGTTTGCTGCCTGACAACTCCAGGGGAAGTTCCAGGAGCAGAAAAGAGGTCTGTAAATTACATCTGTAGATCTGACCAAGGCATTTGATACTATCATTTATGAGGACTTGTGGAAAACTATGGCAAAATTTGGATGCCTAGAGCTCATTAGTATTGTATTTCAGTTTCATAACAGCACAATTTCATGGGTTCTGGATAATGTATGATGCTCTTGTGCTTTCACAGTCATTAATAGAGTAAAAGCAATCCTGTTTGCTTGCTCCCATGCTTTTTGGCATGATGTTTTCAACAGTGTTGTTAAACATTCAAAGAGGCAAAATGGCATAAAGTTCAGCTACCTCATTGATGGTAAATTCTTCAACTTAAAAAAGATTACAAGATAAGATGAAAGTGGAAAGAGTGTTGAACCATGATTTTTTGTTCTCAGATGATTGTGCCATTAATGCAGCCTCTAAAGCTGAGATCCAAAAACGTAAGGATTGATTCTCTGCTGCTCATGTCAATTTTGGCCTAACAATTAATACCAAGAAAATATAGGTTTTCTATCAGCCAGAACTGCACCATTCATATATGGAACCATATGGTATAGCAAATGGAGAAATATTGAATTCTGTGAATAAATTCACTTACCTTAGCAGTACACTTTCCAGGAATGTGCACACAGATGATGATGTTGCCAGAGCTAGTTCACTGTTTTGAGAAGCTCCAAAAGAGAATATGGGAGAGAAGTATTAGAGTGATTATCAAACTGAAGGTCTACAGAGTCATTGTATTGACCTCATTGTTGTATGCCTATGAAATCTGGACAGTCTACCAGTGCCATGCCAGGAAACTGAATGGCTTCCATTTGAATTGTCTTAGGAAGATACTGAAGAGTACTTTTTGGAACTAAACTTGAGCTAAACTATGAAGCATTCAAATGCCAATACACAGACCACAAATCCTATGGCAAATATGTCTAAAATACTATTCTATGGAGAACTCATGCAAGGTAAGCATGATACTCTGAAGATCCCTCTAAAGAACTTTGGAATTGATGACATGACATAGGAGATGCTGGCAAAGGACTGCCCAATATGGTGTGCTTATATCAAAGAAGGTACAATGCTCTGAGAGAAGCAGATGCAGAAATTTGAAGACATCTCCACTCCAAATTTTCATATAATTATTTGTGCATGTCCTGTGTTAGAAACTTCTAAGCTCAAATTGATCTGATCATTCATAGTCAGACACATTGTACCTTGATTCTAACATAGAGATGCTATTTTGATCCACTTCAAGGACAAAGGAAAACAGCAATTATCTTTCCCCCTAAAACCTCCATTTTCCCCATTTTTTGAAGGGAGGAATACCATCCTTTCAATCCCTTAGTCTCACAACTTAGGAATCATCCAAAACTCCTCATTATTTATTATCCCCCTCACCTTTAACTAATCTGTAGTTAAGGTATCTTGATTTCATATTTACAACATCTTTTAAATATTATTCTTTCTCTCCTCTTACACTGCTACCTGAAGATGCTCTTCACCTATTACTTATTGTAATAGTCTGCTGGTCGATCTACCCGCTTCAAACCTCTTTTCATTCAAATTCATCCTCCATCTAGCATTAAAAATGATTTTCCTAAAGTGCAGATCTGGTCATGACACCCCTATCCAACCTCTGTTAACCCCATCATTCAAGAAACTTTAGTGACTTTCTATTGTTTTCATGATCAAATACAAAATCCTCGTTTTGGCATTTAAGCTATTCATAAAATAGCCTCTCATCCTTTCCAGTCTTTCTACATTTTACTCTCTGACATCTACTCTATGATTTAATGATACTGGTCTTCTGACTTCCACAAACAAGTCATTCTATCTTTCCACTCCAGGCATTTTTTCTGACTGACATGCCTGGAATGATCTTCCTTCTCTGCCCTGCAGAGTTATTATGAAGATCAAATGATCTATGCAACATTTAATGCAATACTGAGCACGTAGTGCATCCTTAATTATTTCTTATCTTTTTCTCTTATTCCCTCTTCCATTTTAACTTATTTCTCTAGCCTGGATGCTTTGTCCAGTTTAACTGGCCCATTTAGCTTCTTGCTGTTTCTTGGCTCAGCACACAAATGAATGCTTAGTAATTCAATATGTTATTTATGGACTACTATATTTAAAAATTTTGAAGAAAATAAGATCTAGGAAAAGATGAATCCCCTTGGTTTTCAGAAGCAAAATAATTTTCAGAGGCCTCATTTGATTTATCTATAAAATGGGAAAAATAATATCTTTCTCACAGGGTTATTAATTGTCTCACATGAGACTGAGACCCATGTATATTTTGCAAACCTCAAAGCAATATATAAAAGAAACTATTATTACTGCTCTTGCTTTTTAAGGGAAATGGGAGCACCTATTATCAATATTCTACATATGTTTTTTAAAATACATCGTTCTAAATATTTTAAATTAATTTAATATCAATTTCTTAACTTCTCACTATTGAAAATTGAATGCTAAAGATAATTAAGTTAGCATGGCTGTAGTCCCAGAATTTATAATCTACTAGAGTGACTTTGACAATGTGATACCAACAGAAACATAAAATTGTGTTATGGTTCTGGGGAGTAGAAATATTCTAGAGTTAGTATTAAATAATGCAAAACCATGGACTTGCATTCATTTTTCCATGTATTAGTTCTTTTCATATCCTGGTTTTCATTTTACAAACTATTTGGATTGGGAACAGTGCCACCTCCCCAACCCCTTTTTCCTTCCCTTGCCTTTTTTCTCTACCTCTCATTTTTGATCTGTTAGTACTTGTTCTCTTAACCTTTTACTATATTAAAAGTCTATAAGGTTGGTTTTCCATCAAGATTTTAAGTCCAAGTCTTTGGAACTTGCAGCATGTGAATTAATCTCACCAGCTGCAATGAATCTTTTATGGTTTTAAAGCTATTTCTCTTGAGAATGTCATGCATTGCATGTAGACTAAGCTTGTCATGGTAGGGAAAAATAACAGACTAACTATAGTGCTTTGGTGCCTGAATTTTTTTTTAACTATGCAAGGCATAAATATGGAAGGTACACTTTTGTATATCCTAAAAAAAGGGGAAACCACATTTTTTTCTCTTTCTGAATCACTAACATTTCAAGTTAGTGCTAGTTAGAAGACCTATGCTCTATTGCTGGTTCTGTCTTTTACTATCTGTGTAACCTTGGGCAGACCATCTCTCTTATGCAGTTTCCAGCCTTAAGTATAACTTTTTACCTAGAAATATGCAAAATAAAAACACTCAAACCTTTTTTTTGAAAGATAAGGCCCTGATCTTACAGTGATGAAAGAACATAGAGAACTTCAAGAACTTGAAGATGACAGTACTGGACATGGTATGATTGGCTGGTTCATTACATGAAAAGAAATGTATGATCTAATTGACCACATTGTGCATAAAAGGCCAGAGTTTTTGTATGAAAATAAACATGAAGGGATGGGGTGGGACAACAGGAGACAAAGAAAAAAATCAAGGAAGTAATAGAGAGAAAAGGAAAAAGAACAGAATTACAAGTATTTGCAGAGTTGTAGTTAAATAAAAAAGTTGGAATGAGAACAGTTGATCAAAAGACAAAAGACAGCTTTATTATTGAAAAGTTAAACAATTCATATGCTTTTAAATAGCCTTTGAAGGCTTAGGATTGTGAATTTGTGTTTATATTTATGTGTGCATATGACAAACAGCATTATGAGCGTGAGCTCACAACCATTAAAGGGTATACTCACCAGTTCAATTAAGTACTAGGGAGATATTGGGACAGGGTATAAATTTTTAGTTGGAAAGTTACAAGTTAGGCTATAATAAATGTATAATTACAGAATTTTACTGCATCCTGTCCTTCATTGTAGTATACATAGAAGCAGTAGAAAAAAGCCATCATTTTATGGTAAAAGCCATTTGATTAATGAGCACAGAGCAAAACACCCTTTATTAAAGACAGGAAACTGGAAATGCTCCAAGCTTTGTTGATAAAAATTCAGATATTCTTGTTTAGCCTGGGTCTGACTTCACAGTTTCATAATTACCTTTGTGTTCATTCTGGTACATGCTTTGTGAGTGTACTGCACCAACCAAGTCATGACCTAGGATCAAAACAAGAACTTGTGAACCTCCTTTGCATACCACACTGACAGCACAAGAGGAGGTCAAACACCATCCTTAGGTACTGTGGCAAGGAAATCCCAGTATACCACAACTCTCTCCCCCTCAAGTCTTCTCAATATTTGCTTTTTGCTGAGGCATTTGGGGTTAAGTGACTTGCCCAGGGTCACACAGCCAGGAAGTGTTAAGCATCTGAGACCAGATTTGAACTCAGGTCTTCCTGACCTCAGGGCTGTTGCTCTAACCACTGCACCACTTAGCTGCCCTGAGTTCATTGCCTTTTACCAAATATTCTATCACTGCTATTCATTCATCACTGAGGCTGGCTACCAAACTGTTAACAAAGAGTTCATCTTCCCACTTTCTGTTATCCCTAAATAGATCCTACCAAAAATACTGACATGGTCTTGCATTTTGATTCACCCTCTACTCCTACAGTGGCTAGAAGAATCAACATTTAAACCTTGGCTTTTTGATTCCAAATCTAACATTCTTTCCAGTACACAGCATTGACAGTTGAATCTCACCTTGGATGTATTTTCTATGAAACCTTGGCCAAATCACTTAAACTTACTGAAATTTGGTTTCTTCATCCCTAAAATGGGGATAATACTTTTACTATTTATCACACAAAGTTGCTGCAATAATAAATGAAACAATAAAATTTTATGTAAATTTGAGTTATAAATAAATCCATGCTGTCTTTCTACAGTACTTTAAAGTTTAAAAATACATACCTCATTAGGTCTACGAATTCACTGATATAGGCATTCCCTGCAATGGTAGAGATTCTGACCCATCCTGCCTTTTCATCAAATACTATTCTTGATCATTAAAAAGTTGGGAGTGGACTTGTGGCTTTAGTGATGAAAACTTATTCTATTTGTTTGTTTGTTTGTTTTTGATAAGGATAGCTTGAATATATTTGTAGGTCTCAGAGAAACTGTCAGTAGATTAAATAGGATTAAGGATGGGAGAAAAAAGGGGAGAGATTCCTAGAAAGAGCTAGAAGTGATGTAATTGGGAGGAAGAGTGAAAGGGTTGACCTTAGCAAGGTGAAGGGGTACTTCTTAACTAGAGATTACAATGAGGGAGGAGACACAGGAGGATGATAAAGAAAAAACTTTGATAAAGAGTATAGAAAAGGAAAGAGTAATTGCCACTATTTCCCCAAAGAAGGAAGAAGAAAGTTACTGGAAGTTTAAGGAGATAGGAAAAAGTTAGGGATAACTGCTATGGAACTTATGATAAATAAGAAAGAATAAAAGGATTTCCTTACAGCCATGATAGACCCATTGAGATTAGATAACACTATTGTTATCTGATCATGACTTTTCCTAGTAGCTTTATATAGTACTCAGGTAAATGGAGAATGTGGTAGATGAGTTATATATGAGGAATAGGGGATTCAAGTAGCTGATAGTGCATGTACATCACCAATCTTTGTCATATAAGCTGTTATAGAGAACATTATGAACTCATACTAGTTCCAGAGTTTCTCTAAATATCTTCTACAGTGATGGCTTTTAAATCTTTCTATAGAGAATCCTTTTTACATTCTTTCTGCACATTTTAATGCATATTTTGATGTGATTTCAAGCAATTGAGTATATTTTCTGTCCAGAACTTAAATTTTCCTGTTTTATAAGACGTTAGTTAATTTTTACTTGCACAATTTAACTAGGTTCCTATTCTTTTCCCCCTTGATTAATATGATATATAAATGATAATTTCAAGTCCTCCCTGTTTTTTTTCTAGAGGATACCCATTCTATTCCCCAGTCCTCATTTGCATTAAGTTTCTATGTTCTGAATTTATCTTTTTTTTATTTGTCCAAATTACACAGAAAAATAATTTAGTAATATCTTGCTAAATATAACAAATCATTACTCAGTATTCTTTTTATAACTGGAACAAGGCATACAAAAGTTGTGACAGTTGAGTAGCATTCTTATTTCTATTTATTCATTCCACATGTTTTAAAGTACCTACTGTGTGCAAAGCAAGTGTCTCTAAACCATTGCTGTGTTTAAGTGCCATCATTACTGCTGTTCTTATATTAATTATCTACTCATTTTAAAAATAATCTGCTCATTAAAAAACATATATTTTGAGACTGGGTTAAGACTATTACAATGTTACTATTATAAGTTATTTCTGACTACTTTATTATGTTTGTTAAAATATCATGAATATTTCCCTTTTTATTTGGAAGACAATCTGAGCAACAAGAATGCTAAAAAGTATTGACAAATACTTCCAAATCCTCCAACCAAATAAACCAAAAAAAGGAGAAAACAAAATAAAGCAAAGTATAGAAGTATCTTTAAAAGCACAGAAGTATTTTTAAAAGCAAACAACAAAGTTCAGAGCAAAGCACAAACAACTAAGACAGTTTTGATAGTAGTGCTGAATTTATATTCTTTCTTTTAAAAAAGTTACCAATAGAGTTTTATGGTTTCATATTAAATTAAAAAAAAATTAGAATACAGATATTTTTGACATGACAAATCAGTATTAACATTTCTAATTTATAAATTCAGTGAACAATTCTCTGTATATTAGCTCTAATTTACTTTGATGAAGTGTTAGTACTAGACTAGCCATGTTCTAGCATAATAAACAATTTATAGACACACCCTACCATCAACAACAACAACAGTAATAGCTAATAATACCTAACTTTTATAAAGTGCTAATTGTGTGTCAGACACTGTGCTAAGAGAATTACAATTATTATTTCCTTTGGTCATTTAATTATTTCATTTGAATAAGAGTAATTAAACTTCACTTAATCATCACAAAAACTTTTATATACACCACTAATTTGATTCTAATAATAACAATATGAAATACAGATACTAGTGGCTCCATTTTACAAGTGGTGCATCTGTAAATGAAAAAAAAAAAACGTAAATTACTCAAAGTCTTACTAGTAAATGGTAGAGCCAGGGTTGAAATCCAAATAATACTTCCTGAGTTTATTATAATTATGTGTCATATGAAGCTTGAGATGAAAGCAATGCATTTTTTATACAATGTTTCATCATCAATACCATTAAACTGATGTACCACTTGTTCATAGATCTGGAGCTGAATAGAAGTTCAGCTGGCATATAGATAGTTTTACAGATGGGGTAACTGACTCAGGGAAGTTGAGTGATTTGTTCACATATCTTCCAGGTCCACAGTCATGGTTTTTTTCAAATGTATTATACTGCTGATAGCACAGAATTTAATCTACTTGGACCTCTGTTTCCTCATCTAGAAAATGGTGTTTTTGAGATGGTAGAAGTATGGATACGGACTAAGTAGATGTCCCTAAACTTCATTTTTAGTCAATTTTACAAAGGGGGTGATAATAACACTTACCTGATAAGATGGTTTGTGGACCATTTAAGATAATGTATGTAATGTGCTTCTTAGATCTCAAAATGCTATATAAATATGAGTTATCATTAATATAATCAATATATTATTAAATGCCATAATTATATATTAATAATAATTTTTGTTGAATTGAAACTGAAATATCCCATAAATTTTTCCTGAATCACCTATTCCATTAGTGAAAACCCCCAGAAATGCCAGAATCTGGCTTTATTTTTTTTCAAAGTTGATATTGCCTAGCAAAAAAGTTTGTAGCTCCTTAATTATATTGACTTTATGGGGTAATTACTACATGCTAATTTATGTTTAAATATTTAAGTTAATTTATAGTCCTTTTTTATATGTATGCCTCAAAGTAGAATGGGTAAATGCTGGATTAACATTGGCCAAAGAAAGTCTAGTTGAGAGCTAGTGTAGGCCAGAGGAAAGAATACTAGTGTTACAGTCTAGAGTCCTGGATCCAACCTTATCTTTGATGTCTCCTAGTTGTGTTATCTTGGGAAAGATATATTACTTTCTTGGATTTCACTTCCCTCATCTGCATAATGAGAAGGTTTGGTTAAATAGTTTCTGAACTTCGCATTAGATCAAAGATCTTAGCTATTAGGTATTAACCCATGATTTTTAGAACTTTTAATAAATGCATTTTAGGAGAATAGAAACTGAGTGTCTCTACTTGCATCTGTTGTAGCAAATGAAAAACAGTGCAATAATATCTTTTCATTCACAGTTGCACCCATTGTAAAACAGAGCTAATAGTATCTGCATTTCATATTGTTGCTATTAGAATCAAATTAGGTAGTGCATATATAGGATTTGTGATGGTGAACTGTTGTTTGATGGGGAATTAATTTTATAATAAAGGAACCATGAAATCAGAGCTAAAAAAGATCTGGGGTCATATTCTGCTTCTGCTGCTTATTTTGGCAAATTATTTTGTTTCTTCCTTTTCTTTTTTTTTTCTTTTTTCTTTTTTTTTTTAATGAAGGGATTAGACTGGATGAGCCCTCTGGTCTCTTTCTGCTCTCAATCTTAAGGGCCAATGTTTCTTGTCTTCTTTCTTTGTCTATATCGAGTATATCCTCTATCTCTGTACATCCAATTTTCTTTTCATGATAAGCTGCCATCTATTCTGTTGGTGGAAGAGATTTTTGACCAAAAATTGTTTTTGGTATCCCTCATTATTTAAAAACAATAATAACATTCTGAAAGAAAAATTAAATGTGTGCTTTTGGACCCAAAGGAAAATTGTTCTTGTTTACATCTTGATGTAAGATACAGTTTTCTTTCTGGAAATATCATTAACAATGTACAATACTGATCATCTGGCTTGAGAAATTCTTGTGTTATTTTGGAACCATTGCTGGTGAGTCAGAGCATATTGGGCATTCAAACTGTGGTTAAGTGGTAATCAGGTTAGGAAATTCTGTTCCCATTAACTCTCCCTTTCTTAGCCCCAAACTCCTCCCTATTTAAACTGTTTTTTTGGTTAGTCATGCTTATGGTCTCTGCTGGGTTTTAGTGGGACCAAAAGTGGAAGCAGCGAAATACCCTAAGAAAAATGTTCTTGCTCTATTTCCAGCTCAGCTAAAAACAGGAAGTACTGGAAATTTCATGGAAAAGCCCACTTTCATGATATTTCCAATCCAGAGAGGTTTGGATCAACTTTGGATGGCATATGAACTTTTGGCCATTTACCTACAGCAAACCACCAAACCTTTAAGATTCTAGCACCTGACAAGTCCTTCCTTGGGGTGAAGACTGACCAATTTAGGCAATTGTGGTATTTAACATTCAATTTCCTTTTTGTAAAATCATTTAATTTAAATACATTTAATTCCAAAGATGCATGGGAAAACATAATCAGATAATTCAGATCAAATTATGAGATATTAAACATAACATTGAACATAAATCTAGCACAATTTTCCATTTTAATTATTTCATGCATACTTCATGATTAACTTAGAATATGATGATCAGTGTAAGAATTCATGATGAATGTTTCTTGGAGGAATTTATAATTTAAAATAAAACCAGAACCAGAAATTCCTGGTAAGGGAAAACATTCAAATGACTGATTTATGCTAGGAAATGCTTAGCCATTAAAGTATGAATTGCAATCATGTCTTGAAGATCAATCAACTGGAATTCAGTTATACCAGGAGGCTGAAGGTATTATAAGAGGACTTTTTAACAGAAAATTTTTAAAAGCTCTTTCTTAGTCCCTTGTAATAATATTAAGCCATATGCTCTTGGGTAGTTCCCTTAACTTCTCTGGATTGCAGTTTCTGAATTTGTAAAATGAGGCTCCTGATGGCTCTATATTTTTATGTTTTGAATTTAGCTTGAGTGGTAGGGATGACGTTTGTATGTTTCTGTCACATGATATATCTGAGTAAGTGCCAAAAGAAATTAGATGGATAAAATCTTTTGGTTTCTTGATTCTGCTGCTAACTCCCCTGAGTCTTTACACCTTTCTCACATGCAAATTTGGAAGTTATTTTTTGCACCAGATAATTCATGTAGGTGTTTTGAAGAAAGTATTGTAAATGCACTATAGGAGTGTCAGTAGGGTGCTGTGAATAGCTAGCTGACTTCAGAGTCAAGAAAACCTGGGCTCAAACTTTGCTTTTAATATGCATTGTATTGTATGATCTGTTTAGGAGGACCTTTGGTGTGAGGGCTTGCCAAGCTTTTTTCAGGGCTTCTCATCTACTTTTAGAGTCCCCCTGATTCATCTAACCTAAGGCTCCAAAGAGCTGTAGCACGTGCAGTGGCCACACCCTGTTAAACTGTATTGGCAAGTTGAATGGTGAATTAGGAGAATACCTACCCCAACCATGTGAAGACTTCCCTGGCAGAATAAGGTGATGGGAACAATTTGTTCCAATCGACATGAAGATGGCTGAGGTAGAGACCACAGAGTACTTAGAGGTTGGTCAGACATCAAAAATGCCAAAATCATCCACTATGTCCCAAGCCATTGCCAGTTGTTCTGGCTTTGGTATTACCACTAAATTCAATGACTCAAGAAGAAAAGGTAAGACTAATAACTTTGTCTAACTGTCTCACTTAAATCTAGTTCATATTTAAGTCATCACCTGTGATATCATTGGTCCATGTTCTTAATGTTCATCCTTCATTCTCAAAAAGGATCATTATCAGGTTCACTTTCTCTTTCTGAGTCATCAAAGTCCAGTGGTGAGAAAAAAAGTCAGGATGACTGGCAATGGCCCTGGATGGAATGGATGATTTTGGCATCTTTGATGTCTGACTAATCTCCAAGCAGTCCACGGTGTTTGCTTTGACCACTTTCATAGTTGTTGGAACAAATTGTTCTCATCTACCTATTTTACTAGAGAAAGTCTTGACATGCTTAGAGAGTAGAAATTCCCCTAACTCACCAACAAGTTTGAGGGCTGTCAGTTACTCTTAACCTGGTTTAGCTCATCTGCCAAGACAATTTACTAAGGTATAGCCACTGCAGGGTCTCTTAAAAATGAAGGACACACAACCAATACATACTGAATGTGTGGCTCTGAGTAAGTAATTTCAACTTTAAGATCTTCGGGTTATTATTTACACAAAAGTTCCTGACCTGTATTGTAGAAGGAGTTTCTTTTCAGAGAGTTTCCTATGCCAATAAAGTCATAAGTCTGGAGCCAAATACCCCAAAACACATTATGTAAATATGAGTAATAAGGAGACTGATAATGCAGAACCAATAGTCAATAATTGTTATACAAACCTCAAACCAGAGTGAAATCAATATTTTTTGTTATAAAGATGAGATATGTTATGTATCTTCATTTATTCCTTTGAATTGAATTAAATTCATTAAGTAATCCAGGGTTTGGTTGTTGAAATTAAAAATAAAGTGAATCTGTTCAGGAAAAATCAGAATCCTACCATACTGATCCATGTTGGGAACAAAATTTATGATAACTCTTATTGGGGTTTTGATGTATTCAAATAAAATTTTAAAACCTCATATCTCCTTGACCCCTTTTGGCTGGAATGAATTTCTGGTTTAGACTAGCAACAAAGATGTCAATTTTCTTATAAGAAAACTAACTTTGGGAGATATCTAGACTATCTTTCAGACTTTGCTAGCAGAAAAAGACATATAGATTGTTGGCCACTCATTAGCATGTAATGTATCAATATCAAACTTTCTTTATTTGTTTTAACACTAGCTAAAGATCCTGTAACTACAAGGGCCTCTTGCACATCTTTGCTCAGATGCCCTAAGAACATTGCTCAACATGTCCAAAACATTATCTACTTCTCTTTTCTCCTAGATTCCTACTCATAACCCCCATTTCTGTTGAAGAATCATTATTTTCCTAGTCACCCAGATTCATAACAAACTTGGTTTACTCTTCACCCTCCATCACCCAACACAAGCAAAGAACTGCCTAGTATTTTGATTTTCTCTTCTCAATGTCTTTCAAATCTGCCCCTTCTTTTTACTAAAACCAGAACTCACCTAATTCAGGCTCTAATCACCATTCATCTGGTCTATTGCAATAGCCCACAAATCAGTCTTTATACAGACATTCTATTTCTTCTCCAATCCATTCTTCATATAACTGTCAAGTTGATATTCTTAAGGCACAGATCTGACCAGATCTTTCCCCTTCTCAAGAAACCCCAAGGACTCCATATTATCTCTAGGATCAAGTATAAACTCCTCTTTTTGTCATTTAAAATCATTCACAATCTGCTTCCAGCTTACTTTTCCAGTATGATTACACATTGTTTCCCTTCATACACTTTGCAATCTAACCCAATTGGCCCATTTATTGCCTCTCCCATGAAATATTCTAGCTTCTGCCCTTATGTATTTGCATAGACTGCTGAATAATTTAGTGCTCATTTCTGATTCTTGAAATACCCAAGTCCCTTCAAGGCTCAGTTCAAGTGTTACATCATCCCCCAGATAATGCCTCCCCCAAGTCTCCTATCTATATTTAGATATAGAAATATGTATACACATATGTGAATACACATACTATAATATGTATCTATATGTAGAACAATATATAAATAGTAGGCATACATGTATAAGTATCATATTTACTTTGAAATACAGTTATGTATATGTAAATGCATGCATAGAACATATATATATATATATACATATATATATATATCCAACATTTACTTTATCTGTAAACATGTATTCAACCAATAGAATGTAGCCTTCTTTAGGGTAATGATCATTTCCATTTATTTTTTGCTTATTGGAAGGAAAACTATGTTGACTCTGGGGAGCATACTAAAAATAAGAGACATCACCTTGCCAGCAAAGCTCCATGTAATCAAAGCAATGTTTTGGTTTTTTTTTTTTTTTGTTTGTTTGTTTTTTTTCCAGTAGCTATATATGCTTGTGAGAATTGGCTATCAGGAAAGTTGGGAATCAACATTTTTGAAATGTGTTTTGGAAAGACTTTTGAGTGTCTCTTGGACAGTAAAGAGATAAATCAGTCAATACTTAAATAAAGTAATTCATACACTTCATTGTGGTGGAAAATTGAATCTAAAGATTAAATATTATGCCTACATAATGAGAAGGCAGGAGTCATTGGAAAAGATCTAAATGTTTGGAAAGACTGAAGGTAAAAGAAAGAGGGATGGTAGAGGATGAGATGGATAGATTGCAACAAATATGAGCTTGGACAGACTTCAGAAGATAGTGGAGAATAGAAGGATTTGGAGTTCTATGAATTATGGAATGTTCTGAACAATTTCACTTGAATGACTGAACAACATATACATGATAGATGATTTTTAAATGTTTCTGTGTTGACTGATCATCAGTGAAATAAAAAAAAAAGAAAGGGAAAAGAGAGTAGTGCTTTTAAAAACTGACATGAATCAAAAAATATCTATTATATATTTTATCAGGTGATATCCAAAATTTTTTCTGTAATTCCTGGAAAAAAATCCCTTGTGAGCTACAATCTTATGTTCCAAATTTCAACTCCAGATGAATAACATTGGATAAATTAGAAAGTCCACAAAATGGATTTATTATGAAAATGTCGACAAAACCTAGATTCTTGAAAGACTCATGGGTGCTGGGATTATAATAATGGTCTCCTTTAATATTCTTCCATTCAATGTTCCAAATAGTGGAATTTGTAATTTTTCCTTTGGTGCAAAGATCAAAAACCTGGGCAATTTGACATTTCTAAGATTGGACACAGTTTGAATTTCCACAATTTATGTGGGAATGCAATCCACCCTTTCTTAGTTTTATTAAAAACCACCTTCTTGGCAATTGCCTATGTCATTATAATAGGCACTTCCATTATGTCTCATATCTCATTATAGGAAATATAAATCTACCTCATGTTCCAAGAGTTATTGTATGAAGAAGGATACCACAAAATTGAAGGATAATATGACTTCCTTTGATGACATCCTCTTTGAATGTTGTGTTTTTTATCTTCAGATCTAAAATAACTTTAGGTAGAGATGACAATTTGTGAAGAAGATCATGAAGATGATAATGATTGCTAATAGTAGGAAAAATTATTAAAATTAGCAATGCTAAAACAAAACTGATTTGAAGCTGAATTTTGATTTGAAAATCAATGGTACCTGGAAAATTCAATTTAGACGTCAATACTGAATGCTGACTAAAATTCATTTTGGATTTTTTGGGAATATTTTGGAAAGTGATTCTAAAATTTGTATTGAAGTAGACACATGATATATATTCTTTTTAAAATTCTGTAGGTTTATATAGATAATGCAAAAAAGTATATGTAGGGGTATATGTGTATCTATCATATGTGTATGTGTACAAAAAACCTATCAAAACATGATGCATGACACCATTATTTTCATTGTTAACACAGACTATTTAAGTTCATGTAAAAAGTATAAACATTCATTAATTCAACCAACAAATATTGAGTATATCCTACTGTGTGCCAGCCTTTGTGTTACCTATTCAAAGACAACAGTCAAGAATACTTGCCTTAAGGAGTTTAGAGTTGAATTGGGAGGACAGAACCAACATAAACACAGATAAATAAATAAATTCATAATATATACAAAATAAATATAAAACATTTTAATGCAAGGGATGGAACTGGAGAAGAGTCTCAATAGGTATAATATGTAAAATTAATTCCTCATGTTAAAACAAAAGAACTAGCTGCTAAATTTTATCAGAAAGTGATTTTTTTTTGTTTATAATCTTTCCAACATAAAAGAAAAATTTAAGGAGAAAATTTGGTTCTAAGAGACAAATCTAAATTCAGAATTTATTCTCCTAAGAGGAGGAAATATTATTTTTCTAAATGAGAGAGTTATATAGTTAACAATATTCCTCAGTTTTAGTTGGAGTGTTTTAATTGACAACATTTGATTCAATATCAAAGTACTGAGGTTTGCTGTTATTGTTTAGTCATTCAGACATGTCTGAGTCTTCATGAACACATGGACCATATCATGCCAGGCCCTTTAATCCTCCACTATCTCTCAAAATCTGTCCAATTTCATGTTTGTTGTTCCTATGATAATATCTATCCATTGCATCCTCTGCTATTCCCTTTTCCTTTTGTTTCCAACCTTGCAACATTGGGGTCTTTTCCAATTAGTTTTGCCTTCTCATTATGAGACCAATGCATTTAAGCTTTAGGTTCAGTATTTGACCTTCTTGTCAATAGTCTGCATTGATTTTTTAAAGCATTGATTAATTTGATCTTTTTGCTTTCCAAGTAATTTCTGAAAATCTTCAGTACCACAATTTAAAAACATTGATTCTATAGCACTTTGATTAAAAAGCCTACGTGGATGAAAGACCAGTGGTGAGACCAAGTGGTAGAGAAAGAAGCAATAACAGCTTCTAGAACTCTCAAGTCAGAGACAGTAAGTGGACCTGGCAACTTCTCAGAAAAAAAAAAATTAAAAGGGACCCCTGTGCAAACACTGGATTTAAGATAAGACACTGTTTTAGCAACTCGATTGCTTCTACTCACTTCTGGTCATAGTTCAAGGGTGGAAAGGAGCATTTTCAGTCAAAAGGGACTAGAAGTTCTGAGAGGCAGTATCACTTTTGGTGCCATCCTCTTCCATCTTATGGACAGGTTCATCTTACTGACATTTGTGGTAATTATTTATAGATTTGTTCTTATTTCTTTATTAAAACAGTTGAAGATATCAGTCAATAAAATAACAAAGGTGTAAGTATAAAGACAAAAGGAACAGAAGATAAAACATAGAACTTTGTGAGCAATCCAGAGTCAGATGTTGGAGGAAGAAGAGGAGTTATCAAAGACAGAAATAATAGTTGGAGAAATAGGAAGACATACAAGAAAATGTAACGTCATTGAAACCAAGACCAAAAATGTCTATAGGTGAATAGTCAATTATGTCAAATGTTAAATTTAAGGATACTGAAATTAAGAAAGAGCCATCTGAGTTAATAATTAGAAAAAAGCATATTTAGAAGGATGAAATGAGGATTGAAGCCATATTATAGAGGGTTAAGAAGGAAACTGGTGTGTCTAGCAAGGAAAATCAGTGATTTTAATTCACATATTTAGAATGTTGGACTATGAGCATAAGAAAATAGAATAGAGGTCATAGAGAGTAGCTAGATAAATGAAGCAAAGATGTAACTTTGGAGTTGATGTTAAGCAAATCCAGATATGGTAGAATTTGATAATTTTCAATTAAGTTCAATGAATATTTATTAATCAATTACTATAAATACAGCATCATGCCATTGCTAGAGAGGTAGAAAATGAGTAAGATATAGTTCTCTTAAATACCTCCTATAAGCAAGGTGGAGTGTTAGATGGTCTAGTTCACACAATCAGGGGCATACAAAACCAAATCATTGTTATAAAGGAGGATAAATTATACTTACAGCATTATATTTTTGTTCTAAGTGAAAGAAATACATAAAAACATATCAATGGGGCTTGATATATGAAACGTTGAGGTAGGGCTTGATATTCCAATTTTAGCTGGTAGGCTAGGCAGGAAGCTGCTGTCTTTCTTCTTGCTAGCTGATACATATATAAAAATCCATCTTAAAATTCTATGACTGTTTCACCAGGACTGCTTTGGAACCAACCCAAACTGGAAAAACCAATGATTAAATTTTCAGGTTAAGGATTTACACCTAGAAAATCAGCAAAAAATGAAACAAATCATGGCTTTGATTTATTGTTTGTTGAGTATTTAGACTTGAGTTGGAGAAAGTTATTAATGTTAATAAGGCAGATTAAATGTAAAAGTGTGCTATATATATATATATGTATGTGGGTGCTGTGCATATATATTTGTGTAATATATGCAGATATACATGCCACAGGGAGTGCAGCAAGTGTTTAAGTTCAGATTCAATGTGCTGGAAGACTTATTAAAAAACTTCATTGAGGAAGTAGGACTTCATGAATTTTGAAATGTGAAAAGAAAAGAAAGGAGCATTTCAGGTGAGAGGCCAAAAACATGGGTGACAGGTGGAATTCCAATTCTTTTCTTCTTAGATTTGTTTCTAGCTCCATGTAATTTGAGTATTTGATGAACATGCTCTTTTATTATTCAAGTTGCATTATATAAAGGTCAAATAACCCAAAAATAGCACTCATTCATGTAGAACATTGCTTTCTCTATTAACATGATTTGCCATTGAATTATCCTTTATGTACAACCTTTTAAATAAACAATAAATTCTAGATAAATGAAGGTAGAAGAGAGGTAGACCAGTTTGAATCTAAGAAATGTTTTACCTTTCCATGGTCTACTGACTCAGCTCATTGACAACTAAGTACTAAATCTGGTATCCAAATTAGGCTGATATTTTTAATGATAAGAAGAAAAGAAAGTAGTAGGTTGGGCTGGCATAATTTTTGACCTGAATCTATATCCAGGATATATAGATAAAATGTTTATTAAACACTTAATATGCCCCAGATGCAGACAGTGCTAAGGCATTGAAGTGGAGAGGAAAAGGTAGAGTTGAGAGACAGTCAAGGGATGACAAATTTTAATATTTTGTTAGTAATTTTCATTAAATTTATAGAACTAGAAATTGTGAAATTGTAATTTCTTCTAAGTTGCCTCTTCAAAATAATGTATATATTCTTATGTCAAGAATAAAAGCTAAATAAATGTCTTGTATTGTCAAGAACTTTTTTGTTGGCAAAGCTTTTTCTGTATTGGATTCAAAGAAAATAGAAAACTTTGAATACTTAGGTAATTTAAGAGAAATTAAGTTGCTTCTGAGATAATGCAAAGCAACATAATATAGTGAAAGAATACTAGAAGTGGACTTGAGTCTTGGATCTGCCACTTACTGTATGGCATTAGACAAGTCCCTTCAATTCTCTGGATCCTAGTTTCCTCATCTGCAAAATGAAAATGATATTTTAATAGATATACTGCCTACTTCATAGGGTAAAGAAAGTACTCTTTAACCTGTAAAATGCTATATGAGTGAGTTTTTAAAAATTTCCTTTTTACTTTTTGAGAGAACTTAGAGCTGTTGAAAGATATCAGAATGGCAGCTTCAGAGAGATATCAGAATGGCAGCTTCAGAGACTAAAGTCTGTTTATTCTCAGAATGGGCACCAAATGGTAATAACTGTCATGATCCAGCTGGATCTCCTTTAGACGAGGGTGTGGGACTGAGTTTCTTGAATCCAAGGCACAGTCTAGCTGGGAAGTTGCCTTTCAAGCATGATGGGAAGGAAAACAAGAGTTTTACCATGGAAGGATCTGAGTTGGCAGGGTGTTTTGCCAAGATTCAGCCTATTCAACACAAGGGGGAATACGGTTGTAATGTAATGAGAAGATCAAACGAGGATAATTTGCCAGGCTATGTTAAAGAAGCCAGAGGGAAAAAAAAAAACAGTCAGAAAGGAGTTTCTAAAGTGGAAGCAGCAGAGGTGTTTGTTGCTCATGGATTCTGGGCAAGAAGTCTCTGTAGTAGAAGCAACAGAGGTGTTTGTATGCCCAGGGACTGTAGGAAGGTATCTCTTTCTATGCTGCTTATCCATGCAATTCAATTAGATCCAATTAAATACAATCCATTAAACAATAAACACCTAGTAGGTGTCAGACACTGTAGGGATTCAAATAACAAGAAAATAGTCCCTGACCTAAGTTTACAATTGAATGGGTCTAATTACAATCAAATGATGATCAGATATTTGATTAGTGGTTTTGTTTTTTGTCCCTCTTTAATATGCTATAGGCATAACAGAAGGGGTTTCTTGAAGAAATGAAACTGTTTTTTGATAATGCTATAATTTCAGGGTTTTATCATTTTAAAAAGTTGCCAATCTCTGGCATGGAAAGATATCTGCATTCTAAAATCCTTCAGAAGGTAGAATATTGAACTTGGACTCAAGGAGACATCAATTCAAATCTTGCTTCAGATATGTACTGACTGTAACACTGGGAAAGTCACCAAAACTCTCAGTTGCAGTTTTCCTGTTTTTAGAATTACAGGGTTGCATTCAATGATCTTTAAAATCTCAGCTCTCAATCCATTAAGCCTGCTTTTTTTTTCACTGGGTTCAATTACACTAGGATTTATTTCATTTCATTTTATTTTTTTATTAAAACTTTTTATTTGCAAAACATATGTATGGGTAATTAATTCTTCAACATTGACCCTTACATAGCTTTCTGTTACAAATTTTTTCCCCCTAGTCCCCACCCCTCTCCTAGATGGCAGGAAATCCACTACATGTTAATTATGTTAAAATACTTGACAAATCGAATACATGTATACATATTTCCACACTTATCATTGTTGTGAAAGAAAAATCGTTTCTACAAGAAAAAAAATCAGAGAAAGGAAACACAAAGCAAGCAAACATCAATAGAGAGCATGAAAATGTTATGTTGTGGTCCACATTTCATATCCCTCTGTCTGGGTGTATATGGCTTTCTTCACTGAACAATTGAAACTGGTTTGAAACATTTCATTGTTGAAGAGAGCCATGTCCATCAGAATTGATCATCATATAGTATTATTGTTGCTGTGTATAATGATATCCTGGTTCTGCTCATTTCGCTCAGCATCAGTCCATGCAAGTCTCTCCAGGCCTCTCTGAAATCATCCTGCTGGTTGTTTCTTATAGAACAATAATATTAGGATTTATTTTATTACATCAACCCACTGTTAGCAGAAATTCTGTTATTTGTGATCATTGCATTGCTAAGAAGAGCTAAGTTTATCATAACTGATTATTGTGCAATATTGCTGTTACTATGTACAATATTCTTCTGGTTCTGCTCAATTCACTCAGCATCATTTTGCTTAGATCTCTCCAGATTTTTCTGAAATATGCCTGCTCATCATTTCTTATAGAACAATAGTATTTCATTACATTCACAGAACATAACTTGTACAGCAATTCCCCAATTGTTGAGCATCCCCTCAATTCCCAATTTTTTGCCACCACAGAAAGAGCTTCTATAAGTATTTTTATATAGGTGTGTTCTTTATCCTTTTTAAATGATCTTTTGGGGATATAGCTCTAGTGGTGGTGTTGCTAGTAGGATATGTACAGTTTTATAGCCCTTTGAGCACAGTTACAAATTGTTCTCTGGAATGATTGGATCAGTTCACAACTTCATGAACAATTAGTGTTCCAGTTTTCCAACATATTCTCCAACATTTATAATTTTTTTCTGTTATATTAGTTAATCCAAATGACTCTTTCTAACAGTGAGATGTTTGAGGCCAGTTCCAATGATCTTATGATGAAGAGAGATATCTACCCAGAGAGGAGACTGTGGGAACTGTGTGGACCCCAACATAGTATTTTCACTCTTTTTGTTGTTGTTTGCTTACATTTTATCTTATTTCTCTTTTTCCTTTTTGTTCTGATTTTTCTTGTGCATCAAGATAATCATATAAATATGTATATATATATATATATTGGATTTAACATATTTTAACATGTTTAACATATATTGGATTACTTGCCAATCTAAGGGAATTGGTGGGGGGGAGGAGGGGAAAATTTGGAACACAAGGTTTTACAATGATCAATGTTTTTTTTTTTGTTTTTTTTTTAATAAAGCTTTTTATTTGCAAAACATATGAGTGACATTTCAATATTGACCTTTGCAAAAAAAAACTTTTTTTTCCAAAGCTTTTCCTTTCCCTCCCCCCGCCACCCACCCCTAGATGACAGGTAACCTAATACATGCTAGATAGGATAAATTATATGACACATACAATACATGTATACATATCTATACAGTTATCTTACTGCACAAGAAACATCAGATCTAGAAAGAGAAGAAGAAAAAAAAAAAAAAACAACCTAAGAAGGAAAACAGAATGCATGGACATATTCACAGAAAGTGTTAAAATGCTGTGTTGTGGTTCACTCTCAGTTCCCACAACCCTCTCTCTGGATGTATATGACTATCTTCATCGCAGCACAACTGGTTCGAATCACATCATTGTTGAAGAGAACCATGTCCATCAAAATTGATCATCGTATAGTCTTGTTGCTGTGTATAATGTTCTCCTGGTTCTGCTGATTTCACTCAGCATCAGTTCATGCAAGTCTCTCCAATCCTCTCTGAAATCCTCCTGTTGGTCATTTCTTACAGAACAATAGTATTCCATAACATTCATATACCATAATTTATTCAGCCATTCTCCAATTGATGGGCATCTTTTCAATTTCCAGTTTCTTGCCACTACAAAAAGGGCTGCCACAAACATTTTTGCACATGTGGGTCCCTTTCCCTCCTTAAAAATCTCTTTGGGATATAGGCCCAGTAGAAACACTGCTGGGTCAAAGGGTATGCACTGTTTGATAACTCTTTGAGCATAGCTCCAAATTGCTCTCCAGAATGGTTGGATCCGTTCACAGTTCCACCAACAATGTATCAGTGTCCCAGTTTTCCCACATCCCCTCCAACAGCTATCATTATCATTTCCTGTCATTTTAGCCAATCTGACAGGTGTGTAGTGGTATCTCAGAGTTGTCTTAATTTGCATTTCTCTGATCAATAGTGACTTGGAGCACCTTTTCATGTGACCGGAAATAGTTTCAATTTCTTCGTCTGAAAATTGTCTGTTCATATCTTTTGACCATTTGTCAATTGGAGAATGGCTTGAATTCTTATATATTTGAGTCAATTCTCTATATATTTTAGAAATGAGGCCTTTATCAGAACCTTTGAATGTAAAAATATTTTCCCAGTTTACTGCTACCCTTCTAATCTTGTCTGCATTCATTTTGTTTGTACAAAAACTTTTTAACTTGATATAGTCAAACTTATCTATTTTGTGATTAATGATGACCTCTAGTTCTTCTTTGGTCACAAATTCCTTCCCCCTCCACAGGTCTGAGAGGTAAACCATCCTACATTGTTCTAATTTGTTTATAATATCATTCTTTATGCCTAGATCATGAATCCATTTTGACCTTATCTTGGTATATGGTGTTAGGTGTGGGTCAATGCCTAATTTCTTCCAGACTAGTTTCCAATTATCCCAGCAGTTTTTGTCAAATAGTGAGTTTTTATCCCAAAAACTGGGGTCTTTGGGTTTATCGAACACTAGATTACAATTGTCATTGAGTATTTTGTTCTGTGAACCTAACCTATTCCACTGAT
>JAJPUD010001687.1:230612-242023 GCA_023553655.1 Myrmecobius fasciatus | reverse complement strand
TAAGGAGATTGGTCTATAATTTTCTTTCTCTGTTTTTGTTTTACCTGTATACCACTCTATTTCTTAGCTAGTACGAAATTGTTTTGATGATAGCTGCTTTAGTTTTAGATGTGATATGGCTAGGCCACTTTCCTTTGCATTTTTTTCATTAATTTCCTTGATATCCTTGACTTTTTGTTTTTCCATATGCAGTTTATGTATTTGTTCTCTACACATGTTTCTCCATATGTTTTCCACAGCTACTCTTCCTGCTGGGTATATTTATTAGACTTTTTGTCCCAATTTTATCAAAAATGTTTTATTGCTACTTTTCAAATTGTGCCATTTCATCAAATGTCTGTTTTGCACTAATTTTGCTTTTATCAAGGGTAAACATATAACTTCATGCTTGTGAGTTGTGACTTTTTATGGCTGTAAATTCTTAGGGTTCTTTGAACTTAAGATAATCTTTTCAGTGGACTCCTTTATGATTAGAAGGTGGTCTTAATCTGCTTCATATGGGATGCACTTTCATTCTCCTGCATATTAGGGTAGCTTTCTGAATCAAAAGAAAGTAATATGTTTTGCAGAGATGGGGCAGGTTCTCACTCAGCCACATTTTGTTAGTTTCTTGTCTTGGATGCCACAGGTTGATGCTAGTACAAAGAACGTCCTGAAATAGAAAGTATAATACAAAATAGAAAATATATAAGCATGATCTGTGAAATTTTCAAGAAATGTCAGAATAAAATATCTGGGAAAAAAAATAAAGTTTTCAGCATTCAGTCAAAGCAACCTGACTCAGGCAAGCCTTATGGATATCAAAGAGGTCCAGAAGAGGCATTTTTTGATTATAATACAGAATTATTATAATGATCACTCATGTCATCACTCACACAAAATATTTTGTGAACTTTAATATACTCTATGAATGGTTATATCTGAAAAATGCATATTAAGTGCCCATCATATGCCAAACACTACCCTAAATGCTTGTGATGAAACAGTCCTTACCCTTAAGGAATCCATATTAGTAACTGCTGACAATATGCAAATATCTTTTTGTAAATTCATGATTAATATAGTATAAATGGAAGATAAATAAATAAAAAAAAGGGGCAAGTGGATAGAGCACTGGGCTTAGAATCAAGAAGACTCATTTTCTTGAGTTCAAATATGGCCTCGGACATTAGTTGTGTTGTCCTGGGCAAGTTTTTAAACCCTATTTGCCTCAGTTTACTCATCTGTAAAATGATCTGGAAAAGGAAAACTCAAGGTACTTTAGTGTTTTTTGTCAAGGAAATCCCGAAATAGAATCATGAAGAATAGCATATTATTGAAATGACTGAACATCAACAATCACATAGGGAAGACAAAATCCTACAGACCACACAGCAAATGAATTGAGTTTTGAAAGAAGTCAAGGATTACAAGATGTCAAAAAGTGATGGTAAGGGGGTAAAGCATTCCAGACACGATGCACAACTAGTATAAAGGTATGGAGACATAGTTTTAAAGAACAGAAAGTAGGCTATTGTGACAGAATCATAGAAAGTAATGAGGGAAAGAAAGTGATATAGTGAAGTAGAAAGGGACCAAGTTGTGAAGAACGTTATATGTCAAACAAATGGATGTGTCAAATCACAGAGATGATGGGGAGCCATTGGAGTTTATTGAGTATAAGTATGACCTCTGTTTTAGGAAAATAACTGGCAACAGAGTGGAGCATGGATTGGAATGGGGGAAATAAGGTAGGGAAATAGAATAGAATGCTATTGTAATAGTCCAGGTTTAAGGGAAACAGTGCAGAGGCTGTGTAAGTATAGGGAAAAGTATTTATACAAGAGATATTTTGAGGGAAGCAATTATAAAATTTGATTCATGAGGTGAGTAAGAATGAGAAATAAAGAATTATTCTAAGGTAAAGAACTCTAGGAACATTGTATAAACAAAGATATCTACACAACGACCAATTGAGTGAGTAATTAGAAAGGTCAGAATGAAGTTGGATTAATGGGAAAGTAAGATTTATCATACAAACTCTTCTTTTAGCTTTGTAGATATATTTACTTTTATAAAAATATTTACTTTTATAAATATGTGAGATGAATTCTTTATCTGATAAAGCAATCAGTTTATATAAATTGTGGGAGTTGATTATGACTTTTGAAAAAATGTTCAAATTTTTTAAGAACATTGAAGAAAAGTAATCGCTGTGTTTGTTCACAATTTCATTTATCCTTCCATTGCTCATCACCTAACTTCCATAATTACTCATTAACTTTCTAGACTTGACTTATTATTATAGTATTCTTTATAAAAATTACATTCACCTTGCATAATCTTGCTTATGCAAACATTTATCATGCATGATAGAGTTCAATTTTAAAAATGTGATAAAGTAAATGTACTGTTGGCATCTCTGCAGTTAATATATTCTTTCTGGTACAGTGGTTGATAGATCCCAGATCACTAAATGTTGATTGATGATTAAGATGATAAAGGTGAACATAATTTGATGTTCAGCATATTGTAACATAATAAAAAGGCTTTTTCCTCCTAATGAGGAAATTAAGTATAACTTTAAATATTTTAAAATATTTATAAAACCAAATATTTCATTTAAAGACATCCATTTCTATTTTATTTTTGAGGATTTTAGTGGGAAGCTTATTTTTTCAAATTCACACTTTCATAGATAAGTAAACTCATCAAAATCCTTTACCAATATAGATTATAACCCACAAACATGTTTTTATCCTGTATTATTCTAATTCACATTTTTGTATAAATCATTCATAAAATATCTACTTTACACCTGACTGGCAATTATTTGGATCCTTTAAGATTTTTAGAATAACTTCTACTTTATGTAACATTCAGGCCGTGAATCTGTTATCTTTTGTTTTTGTTTCATAACTAGCCAAACTCTTTTCCTGAATACACATGTCCTTGTTAATATTTTTACTCCTGTTTTTATAGGAAAGTCACAATTAGTAATGAGATATAGTTTATTTAATCCACCATGTATCTCTACATTGTCTATTTGATCAAATATAATTATTTGAACTTAATTTTCCAAGTTTTACATGCATATGATGATCCACATAGCTGTAGAACACTGACAATTATGACCACTGAAGAATCAAAATTGATTTTATCTTTGAGATAATAGCTTATCATTTTTGAAGTAATAGCTTATGATCAGTGAAAAGCCTGCACATTTCCCCAAATGCTATCAAACTTTCTCTCTCTTTTATTCAATTTTGGACCCAGTTCATTTTTCAAGCTAGATGAACTGATGGACTCAATGGATTGTCCTTCAAAAAAGCTGATGTTGGTAATATGTATTTTTATTCATTTGATTTTTCTCCTTAGCATAGATTTTAAATGCGATCTTTTTTGAAAGGCCAGGGTTTCACTGGGGAGGCTCTTTAATGTTTTTAGTTTAATGTCATTAGTACAATGTCATCTAGATATAGGAGCATCTGGAAAAATCTGTACAGGTTCATCTGTACAGAATTTTCTTCCTTTTGAATTCTGTACAGAACATTGTAAAAATAGTGAATAACTTTATGTAACATATACCTTTATATTTCCCTTGATGTTTTTAATTAAAGGATCATTGAAAACTGCTTCTTCCTATTGTCGAGATGCTGAAGGAATAATATAATTGTAAAAGAAGAAAATGACTTGCACACTTATGGAACATATTAAGATTTTACCAAATTCTTTCTTAAACTTAACTCTGTGGAGTTGACCCTGCATTTTTTCATTTTATAGATGAAAAACCCAAACCTACGCTATATGCCTATTTGACGGTTTATTTTATTTTTGCTGAGGCAGTTGGGGTTAAGTAACTTGCCCAGGGTCACACAGCTAGGAAGTATTAAGTGTCTGAGACTAAATTTGAACTCAGGTCTTCCTGTGACAGTTTATTTTAAACAAGGCCTATAAAGTGGAGTTCTACTCCACTGAATCAATTATTTGTTTATATTCAACAAATAACAAATATAATGGAATTAATTTTTTTTATCTTGGGTAATCAGCTGTGTGGATGTGAATATGTGATTGGCTCTGAAAAAAGTCACCTTTTCCATCACATTTTCTATTTTCTTCCAAGCCTTTCATTAAAGTCTTTAAATATCAAAGTATATATTGATTTAGTTAAGAGTTCTTTCCTTGCATTATTTTTTGAGCCTCAGCTGGAATTATATTTATGATGGGAATTTTATGTATATTTTTAGGATGCCACTAATAACTTATACAGAATGAGATTAATGAAATAACTATCAAAATACTATTTTTAAAAATTCACAGACCTAAGGGTCAGACTCTCAGGTCTAGAACAGTTAGGGAGGAAATATAGTGTAAGAAAGGATGTTTGAGCAAAAGTCAAAAGGATTGTGTTGGAGTCCTGACTTTGCACCTACTAGTTAGTTACATAGTTGGTCTTGGCAAAGTCATATTATCTTTCTATGCTTTAATTTCTTTCTCTGCAAAATGAGGATATTGGAACAGATAGTCAGTTTTAGCTATTACATTCTTTGTGAATACTCCAGTTGTGAGATGGTGATGGACTTGATTGTAAGTCTTATATATTAAAATTAAATAAATTGATCTTTTATGCTATGAGTTATGTTTCTCATTTTGTTCTTTATTCCTCTTTTATTATGTTTCCAGGAAAGAAGGAAAGAGACCTATTGTATTTTAAAAAATTGTTTATAGTAAATGTAATACTTCTTTTGAAACACATTTGCCTGAGGAATCAAGAATTTCCTTTTATACTAGAGATAAGAATCTAGATCTTTCTGCTTATTAAGTAATAATAAAAACATTCCACTGTGGTTTTAAGTATGTACCATATTTGAAAAGTGCTGTAATTCAGCAATGATAGCACAACTGGGAGCATGGTGGTCTGCCGGTCTCATGAATTTTCTGTGCCTTCTATTTTTGTTAAACATGTCAAGATTTTAGAATTAGTCAGGGACAGTCTGTAGCCCCTCATTCTGGACACTATATTTCTCTTAATTAAGTCCAAGATTACAATGACTCTTTTGGCTGCCATGTTACACTTTTGGCCCAGAATTGAAATAAATTATTTAAAGGAATGGAGAGGCAGAAGTGAGCACTAAGCAAAACAAGAGAAAAAGGTAATATAAAATTAGAGGAAATGGAATATGCTAAAAATCTGACAACTGCTCACTTATATGTCATTTCAAAGTTTGTAAAGTGCTTTACATACCTTATCTCAGATCAAATAAAATCATTAGAACCATGTTTCAAGAAGAGATGTATCAATTGACTGCTCTTTGGATCAACATCATATCTCTGAATTTCCAGAACAAACTCCCCTTTCCTTGTCACTAGTCCCCTGTATGCATTGTTTTCTCTCTTTTGAGCTGATCTATTTCTCATCTGTGCTGGTTCACTTCTTTATGGGCAAGGTAGTCACTCCCCAGTCATGGGCAGGTGGGATTATCATATTAATGCTGAATTTACTCAGATACCCTCATTGGCTACTGCAGCTTAGAACTCATGATTTCAAGAGATCCAATAATCCAAAAAGCTTTCTTGGCAGAAGTCACTTTATTTTTTCTGTGCCTACACAGTTAGTGTCACCTCAACTATTACATCTGCAACCATGACCACTGCAGTTTTGTCTGGTATGCAAAGTCTGAGGAATGAAAGAATGCAAATTTGAAGCTTAGAATTTTATAGAGTCTTAAAACTGGAAGGAATCAACCTTCTAATATTTTATAATTAAAACCCAGACAATGAAAGTAGTTTGCCTAAGGCTACACAGCTAGTTGTAGATTTTAGATAAAATCGTAGTATACCTGACTTCTATTTTAGTTTGGTTTATGTTTTCTACTAGATCATAGATTCAGTAGGTAGTATGATTTCAATGACTAAAACTAACCCAGTACCAGTACTACAACATAGTAAGGCTTTAATGCATGTTTATGGAGTGAACAAATAAATCAGTGAATTTCTAAGACTCATTGAATGGTGAGATCATTCTGGGTAAATAATCTATAAAACCATATGTATATCTATGAACAATCCATGGCACATAGTAGGTGTTAATAAATGTGTATTAAAATTAAATTCATGTAAGTTTAGGTTTAGATTTAACTCTGGATTTGCACAGACAGGATTCATTCTTGGGAGCATCTCTTTGATGTGTGACCACTCAGCATTTTCCTGGGCAACATTAAACATCAACATTTGATTTGCTACCTAGGTTTCCTCCTGGCTATATTGGAATTTGATTCATGGCTAAATCTCTAGAGGAAAGATAAAGGGTTCTTAGCTCCCATGCTTAACTCCCACTCAGGCTAATGCCACATAGAAGAGGATAATATGATTTCAGACTTAGAGCTAGAATGGGCTTTTAAAACTATCTGGTGCAACCCTTTTATGTTACAGGCAAGTAAATTGAAGGAAGTAAAGCCTAAGGTTACAGAATGAATATATGGTAAAGCCAGTCTGTGAATCCAGGTCCTCTGATTTCAAATGACTCAGTTTGACAAATTATAAAAAAGGTAGTGGAGGGCAGTCACTGGTTCTCGTTTCTATGAATATATAATATTCATTTCGAATATTCTGATGTTGCTATAATGCTATCATTTTGGTTACTCCATCTTTGGAAGCCAGGAAAATGACAAGGAAAAGTAACATCACATATACATATACATACATACATACACACATATGTGTAGTAACATAGAAATTTGACTAGTGGATAGAAAAATTGCAGTATATTACAATCAGGAAAATCTGGGCTTCAGTCCTATCTCTGACATACTAGCTGTGTGTCTTAGGAAAGTAACTTCTCTGTACCACAAACCACTTTTTTGTTACAGAGCAGATACCTATCTGTGTTGTTAGAAAAAGCTTTCTCATGGGGAAGAATTTGTACTAAGGAAAGAATATATCTAGTCTAAAAATGAGGAAGAACAAGCATTTATTAAGTAGCTACTATGTGCTAAATTTAAAAAATATCTCATTTGATTCCCATAAGGACTCTGGGAGATAGATGTTATTATTCTTATTTCCATTTTGCAGTTGAGAAAACTATAGAAAAAAAGTGGTTTACCCACAGTCATATAGCTAGTAAATGTCTGAGGCTAGATTTGAAGTCAGTTCTTTCTGACCCAAGGCCCAGGTCTCTATCCATTGTACCACCTAAGTGTCATATCATAATTTTAGCAGTAAGAATAATTTATTTTCTATAGAAACAATAAGAGTTCCTATACAAATAATCTATTGAACTCTACATAATTGAACTGAAAAGAAATTGAAATTAGATCTGAAAATGTCATTCAGATCTTCCATTTGCAAAGTAAATTGATATTCCAATAGATTGATTATATCAGGCAACCCAAATGACCCTTTCCCTATTATTCTGATTTGAAACACAAAAATGGCAAATTTCATAAAAAATATTGTGCTGTAATATCTCCTTCCTGGTAGATTTACAATTTTTCTTTTTAATTGTGATGCAAACAACCATTAACAAATAAAAACATTTCAGTATACAAAGAAAAAGAAAGAAAAATGTAAAAGAACCATGAACTTCTGGTTACACACCGTTTTTAAGACAGGTATATATATATATACATATATATATATATATATATACTTATACCCATATATATGATACAAATACAATTAAATAGGTTAGTAACAAAAATTGCTTTTGTGTATCCATTATTTTCAGAGCTGAGCTTTTGAATCAATTGGTCACCTAATATAATGTTTAAATTGATGTCCATTTATAGTATTTCTCAAAATTGATCCTTTTATTACAAAAGCGAACACTGTAGGAAGTAGAAATTTATAATAAAAAGGACTAAAGTATGTAAAATCTTCAATACATAATATCTACAAAGATATGCATACAGACATTGTAAAAAGAGACTCCCTTCCTTAGAGCTACTAAAGTTATTTTGGGATTATTGTTTAATTCTTTATAGGAATTTACATACACATGCACATGTGCATATATATGTATATACATTATGTAAACATTTAAAATGGATTTGTTTTAGATGAATGATAAATTTCTCAGAACTTTAAAAATATTTTGTAGGTTTAATATCGAAATATGCACAGAATACCTGAAACATTAGATAAAACAGAGTTTGAGGATATAGCTCATATAATATTAGAGTTGAAAAACGGTCTTAGAGACCATGTATTTTCCCATCCCCTTATTTTCACAAATGGGGTTCAAAATTGTGAAGTGACTTGCCTTTTATCACACAATTAATTGAAGAGTCAGAAACATGAAGCTGAGTTTTACCAAACATTATTTGCTATGCTAGGCTGATAGATTGAATTAGACCAAGGACTTCAGATCCGAAGTAAATCCATGTGAAAATCACTTCCTTATATTTTTTTCTTTCATTTATCAGAAGAATTATATGTTCTGAGATGAATTTATCTCATTTTAAGGAAAACTCTGAAATCTTATAAAGCATGTAAGAATGTAAAATGAAGAAGAGTGTTTATCCCAAAGGAAAAGATTTTAAAAATACTTTTCAGTTCTAGAAAGCAGTGGTATATGAGTATGTCTCCTCATCTCAAGGAAGGCAAAATAAATAATTAATTTCCTTTTTTAAAAAAATTATTTTTTAAAAAACTTTTTATTTGCAAAACATATGTATGGGTAATTCTTCAACATTGACCCTTACAAAGCTTTCTGTTACAAATTTTCCCCCCTAGTCCCTACCCTTCCCCTAGATGGCAGGGAATCCACTATATATTAATTATGTTGAAATACTTGACAAATCAAATATATGTATACATATTTCCATACTTATCATTGTTGTAACCATTAATTTCCAATAAAACTATTCAAAACTAATAAAACATTTGTAAAAAACGAGAAACATATATTTGATGAAAAATAGGCATATAATTATCCATTTCCCCCTTGTGTTTTTTAAGTATCAGGACAAGTTTCAGTCTTGTTGTTGTTTTAAGAATTATTTCCATTGTGAGAATCTCCACCTTCCTGTATGATTTATGATTATTTAATGGGAAAACCCAGAGAACAGGTGTTTCCCTTAGGTCAAGGAAAGTTCATAGTATCCTCAAGGGCTAGTCCCAAGCTGGAATTCTATAGATGAGAAAGAACTCTTTCTATTTTTAGACAAATAACAACATAGATTTCTAGCATCAGTTGACTTTTAGATTTGTGAATTCTGAATGCTAGGGATGAAGAGTTTCAGAAAGAACTTATATATGGTTATAAAATCATGGAAATTACATAAAATAGGAAAAATAGGGGAATCAAATTGTCTTTGCATGAAATCAAATGAGACATTATGGTAAAAGAGACATAATACAATATTGATTATATGAGAGTGAGCAGTACAAAAACCCACATCATTTGTGTATTTATCCTATCTAGGTATTCATAGAACCCTTGTGCTAGAAGACACTTTGCAGATCACCCAGTCTCATATTCTCACTTTGCTGATGAAAAAAATGGCCCAGGGTGATGGAACAAGTTAACAAAGCAACCACTGAATTCTTCTTGAGGACTATGTCTAAACAGGGTCCCATAGTATTAATATTGCCTTTATGTATGGGATTCTTTTATAAGTGCCATGGGAGATGATTAATACTTAGGGAAATATTATTGAGCATTGATTTTATGAATCATTTAATTTGATTATGTCTAAAAATCAACTTGACAAAGCAAACAAGAGAGTATCATATAGAATTAATAGGTTTAAATATTTTATTGTAGTGAAATGTTGTGTAGAGGATTTAAACACATTTCTTTCAAAGATGTTTTAACTGAAACCCTTAAAATATACAAAATATTTGATTACATTCTTTTGCTGTCCAGATTTATCTTTGATTTCAGAGATATTTGGGACAGAAGAGTTAAAAGTGAACCTCTGGGTTGGAATGGAAATAAAGATGGGAAGAAAGTAAAAGGAATCTTGCTAGGAATCCTAAGAGACCAGTTGTGTGGAAATGATGAGTATGATAATTATCAAGTGTGGTAGTTAGAATAATGTCCAGTGGGCTTCACCTAAGACAACTTTGGAGGGAATTCCAGAATGTTACTTAAGTGGGACAGCTAGATAGTACAGTGGAGAGAGCACTGACTCTGGAATCAGGAGAACCAGAATTCAAATCTGGCCACAGACATTTAATACTTATTAGCTGTGTGACTGGGCAAATCATTTAATTCCGATTGCCTAAAAAAACAAAACAAAAGCAAATAAAACCACCCCAGATATATGCTAAGAATCTTTGATATCATTGTTTTGATATTGCCTCCATAACCCCGGATGGTTTATGTTTAAAGAATATCATCCTCACTGAGATGCCAATTTTCTTTTAAAGAGCATCTCCTGACTTGACTAAAATGGTCTGTGGAGACAGACATGTATATATAGAGACAATTCTAAGACTCCTGAATTTAAAGCCTTCCTATGTTGCCAAGATCTACTAGAATCCCACTGGTAAAGCCTTTGAGATTAGTGAGTCATCTTCATGTCACAGTGAGGCATTGATTAGGATAGGGCTTCTGCAGAGGGTGTATATATATCTATATATCTATATGTAAATATATACATGCACACCCACAAACACACATGTGTATATGTATACATATATACACTTGTATGTATACATATACATGCATATATACATAAATAATTTTCTACTTTCTATGATATACCCTAGAAATTTTTATTTTATTTTATTTTTTTGTTTTTTGCTAAGGCAATTAAGGTTAAGTGACTTGCCCAGGGTCACATATCTAGGGAATGTTAAATGTCTGAGAGCAGATTTGAACTCAGGTCCTCCTGACTTCAGGGCTGGTGCTCTATCCACTATCTATCTCTATCCACCTAGCTGCCCCCCCCCGAAATTTTTTTTTAAATTTCCTATAAAATATGTATACATATATTCGATTTGTCAAGTATTTTAACATAATTAACATGTAGTAGATTTCCTGCCATCTAAGGGAGGGGTGGGGACTATGGGGGAAAATTTGTAACAGAAAGCTTTGTAAGGGTCAATGTTGAAGAATTACCTATACATATGTTTTGCAAATAAAAAGCTTTAATATAAATAAATAAATAAGGAAAAATGTTTTACAAATTAAAAAAAAATTTCCTATAGACATTATCTTTCCTTCTATTGCAGTTATTTTTGGACATGTCATCCTCTATGCTATATAATGCTATGGACAAAGTCCATGTTATATTCATACTTATGTCTATATCTCTGCCAATCTCTCACTTGCTGGCACATAGTAAATGGTAAAAAAATATTGAATGCTGAATGAGTTAGCAAATTCTTGAGAAAATAATATTCTGACTCTCACTTCCAGTTCTAATAATCACATCATGTTCTCAGACAGCATTTAAGTTCTGATGAGCAGATCATGGGGGATG
>JAJPUD010001687.1:193500-230602 GCA_023553655.1 Myrmecobius fasciatus | reverse complement strand
AATAAAAACAAAAAAGGTATTGTGTTTTTATTCCTAAAGGATAGCTTTCAGACAGACATGCACACATTTGAGTGTATATATACATATACATATATATCCATATACCTATATTTGTCTGTCTCAGTCAGATGAAAAATCATATTCAAAGAATAGCAAGGAAGCCAATGTTACTAAATCACCAAATACATGGGGTGAGTAAGATGTAAGAAGATGGAAATGGAGGAAGACATTGAGATTATGAAAGGCTTTGAAAGCCAAACTTAATATTTTATATCCCAGATATGATAGGAAGTCCCTAGAGTTCATAGAATAGAGGGATGATGTGGTTGGATCTGTATTTTTGGAAGATTGATTTAACAGCTGAGTAAAGGATGGGCATTAGTGGGAAAAGACTTATGGCAAACATATGCATATATGTATAATGGCTATGTATGTATAAATATGCATATATTCATGATCATACACACACTCACACACACACACACACACACACATATATATATATATCTGTGCAATATCCTTGTATATTTCTATTTGTATGCTTTCCATTACTAATCATGGATATTTGTAAAGGCTTCATTATCCAAAAAGAGATTTTAGAGCAAGTATTGAAAGTTATATGTTTAAATACTGGTTTAATAACTAACATAATATAATAATAACTAAATGCCTATGATGTTAAGGGATTTTTGAAATATTACTTCCCAGCATGGTGTGCTCAGTCACTAGTGACTGTAAGGAGCCAGAAATGTCATGAGGCCTCTAAATACTAGGTTGCTTTGGGTTCTTGGCACTAAATTCAGACAACTTTGAAAAGCAGTTCGGATCTTCTGTTTTGTTTTTTTTTTCTTTCTTACTTTATATTTCTTTCTGAAAGAAAACAGAGTCTGACCTATTTTTAGGCTTTGGCCTGGGGAGTTGAACTTGGTGGTTTTAGGTTCCCGGTTGTTGTTCTTCCTCCCTTAAGTTAGAAAAAAAGACAAGAGTTCTGGCTGTCCTGATCAGGGAGGCATGAAGACTTTCTTCCTTTTAATTACATACTCAAAGGTATTCTAGGGTGGAAAAGTTCTTTATATTTCCTATAAAAAAGAGGAACCTTGATTCTCTTAAATCCTTATAACCTTTTCCTGTAAATAACTCACTGATTTCAAATAGCCCTTAAAAGTCTGAAGGCATCAGCAAAACACCTTTAAGTTAATCTGCCTTAACATTGGCACTAATTTTATTTGAAGGAATATCTTCTCTAAGGAAGCTTTTCTATTTTTCCAGGCTTTGTTCCCTATTCAATTTTTGTAATATTTTGTCATATTTTGCTAACCTTTCATCATATTCTGCTAACTTCTTGACAACGAAAGGGAATTAATCCTAGCCTACCAGTCAGTCAATCAACCTAGTATTTATTAAGAGCCTTCTATATTGCAGACACTATTCTTAGTGCTAGGAATACAAAAAGTAGAAAAAGTAAAACAAAACAAAACCCTGCTCTCAAGGAGTTCACAGTTTAATGAGGAAGACATTATGTACAAACAACTATGTGCAAATAAAATATGTACAGAAGCAATTGGAGGTAATCTAAGAGGAAAGGCACTAAGAAGGAGATCAGGAAAGACTTTCTGTAGAAGGTGGGACTGGCTAAGACTTTTAGCAAGGTAGGAAAGTTAGAAAGTGGAGGTAAGTAGTGAAAACTCTAGGCAAAGGAGGGAGCCAGTAAAAATGCTTGGAGTTGAGAGATAGGAGTATCATGTTCAATGAACAACAAAAAAGCCATTGTCATTAAGTCACACAATACATGGGGTGAGTGAGATGTAAGAAGACTGGAAAATGCAGAAGGGGGTTAGGTTATGAAGGTTTTTAAAAACCAAAATGAGGATTTTTATATTTGATTCTAGAAGTGATTGTCCCTAGGGTTTACTGAACAGAAGGATGATGTGGTCAGATCTGCATTTTTTGAAAATCAATTTAAGAGTTGATTGGAGGATGAACTGAAGAGGGAAGACTTATGACAAGATATTCTAATAATATAGGCATGAGGTGGTAGGCAAAAATAAGAATGTTAGTAACAAAAAAATGGGGCTTCACTTGACTGGGAATGGAGTAAGGAGTTGAGGATGACAAGTAAGTTGAAAGCCTGTGTGATATCTTCAATTATAATAGGAAACTTGGGATTTTTTTTTGAGGGGGATGAGTTTTGAATGTTGAATTTAAAAGTCCAATAGGCAGCTGATGATGTAAGACTGAAGGGTAGGAGAGAGGTTAGAATTGGACAAATATAATATAGTAGTTTAATACAATGGAGCTGATGAAGTCACTGAGAGATATAATATAGTTGAAGAAAAGCAGAAAGCCCTGAACAATCTTGGAAGACAAACACAGTTAACAGACATGTCCTAGATGAAGACCTTGGAAAAACAACTGAGAAATAACTATCAGACAAATAAGAAGAGAACAAAGAGAGAATAGTATAATGAAAACCTTGAAAGAAGACAGTATAAAAGAGAGGATTATCAACATAGTCTAGAGGGAGATGCTAAGATACTTTGGCCATGTTATTTTTTTTTTCTTTCTATCCAGAAGTTTGTCTCTCTTTTCAGTTAAGTAATGTCTTATAACTAAATAACACTTTAATTATTACAACAATTGTGTAAGGTAATCTGTAAGTGTCTTGGCCAAGGTCTCAAAGTTAATGAATGAAGGAAGCTAAGACAATATCCTAAAATTTTCAAATCTGAATGTGGATCTCTGGAATCTGAATCTAGGTTTTCGGATTCCCATTATAGTATTCTTTTAACTATACCATACTATCACTCAGTCTATTTAAATTCTTGTGCTTAGTAGATTGGCACAAAATTGGCCGTTGAAATTTTCTACAGGAATATGTTTTGAACTTATGATTTCATTGTTGTGGAGAATTCTCAAGTGAGAAAACTCCTTCTACCAATGCAGATCAGTACCTTTTCTACAACTTAAATCTTCAGTAATCTTCTAGAACACTGATGGTTTGCTCAAGAGAACAAAGACAATATATGTTAAGAAATATGACTCAAATCCAAGTCTTCCTGGTTTATAATGCCAATTATCCATCACTGGTACTTCATTGTTCTTTGTCATTTATAAGACCTTTTCAATAAGAGTTTTGTATTTTTAAAGTTATTAATGATCTGATTATTTGAAACTTATCAGTTTTTCTGATGGAATTGAGCTGTATCTCTTTTTTCACATTAAATTTTCATTAAAAAATTCATCCTTCATGATATCTGTGAAACATTAGTTGCAAATCTCATAGAAAACAGGATTACAAATATGAATAAAGTCCAGGGGTACCACAGATGATGGTTAAAACAGTTATCAGAAGCAATTTGTTTAGCTCCGATAAATTCGGAAGAAACACTGCTTCACTACTGCTCTACAAAGAATATCCTTCATCTCACTGCCAAGAAATCACTACCACATGATTCTCAGCCCACTCTTTTATTCCAAAACTCAAACTTCAGTAGTATCTGATGAACTTTTTCCCTATCTTAACACACCTCTCTGACTTTGCAGAGTCTGGCCAACATTGGAAGCAGAGGTGTGAAGGAATTATGAAAGTGGCCATTTTTGCAGTATTTTGGGCCAGAATGGAAATAATCAGGAAATACTAAAAGGTTATGAAAAAAAAGCTTTTCTTCAAAAGAATTTTTGCCTTATTTTCCAGACTGAAATTCAGACACTTGAAATAATACATAAACACTGGAAATTGTTGTTAAGAAAAACAAACAATAATATTGTATGTTTATATAGTACTTGATTATTTTTCAGAGTGCTCTCATATGAGAGGCAGCTTGGCTAGTAAAGAGAGGGCTGACTCTGGGGCCAAAAAGATGTGTGTTCAAGTCAGCTCTGATACATTCTTGCTATGATACTCTCAGTATCTCAGTATACAAGATGACTGTAATTGAAAAAGTGATACTGATATGTATTGGTAACCCAATTTCCTCTTTGGAAATCTTCCCAAGTTATTGAAATTATAGGTCAATATCTAATCTTGGCTTTCATGTTATATCATCTTGTATCTTGAACTATGCTGTCACATAGGGAGAACATGTTTTTGTAGATGAAGAAATCAAGCTGTAAAATTACACAGTAGTTCAATGTCGAGTCAAGATCACTATCTAATGTTCCAATACTCAAGTCTTGTCTTAGATCAAAATTATATTAGAGTTCATAAATGCTGGACTCTATTTCCAGCATGTAAACTTCCTTATATTATTTTTGGGAATGTGCTGAGTCTCCACACATTTTTTGGGAACAACATTTAGGGTAGGCAATGGGTAGACAATCATGTGGCATAGTGGATAGAATGTTGGGTTTGGAATCAGTAAGACTTGATTTTAAATTAAACCTTAGTCACTCACCAATTATGTGATCCTTGCCGAGTCACTTCACTCTTTTCCCCTCAGTTTCCTCATCTGTAAAATGAGCTAGAGAAGGAAATGGCAAGCTACCCCAATATCCTTGACAAGAAAACCCCAAATATTTTTATTTTCATTAGGGTGGGAGATCTATATTTTCTTTCATAACTTGACTTTTATGGATGTGCATTGCATAATTTCACATCTGATTTCATAATTGTGGATGGGGATAAGGGAAAGAATGTAGAATTCAAAAATCTTAAAAACAAATGTTAAGAAATGTGTTTTGAATATAACTGGAAAAAATTATTAAATAAATAAATTAATAATTTAAAAAAGAAAACTTCAAAAGAGGTCATTGAGAGTGGGACACAATTGAAACAATTCAACAAAAACAACAAAAATTAGATGATGCAGTGGATGGAGCACTGACTTGGAATCAGAAGATAGTGAGTTCAAAACTTGTCTCAGATGTCTACTCTTTGTTGCTCTTAGACAAATCATTTAACTAGTCAAATTCAGTTTCTTTGAGTATAGAATTGGGATAATAAGATTAGCATCTCTCTCAAAGGGCTGTTGTAAGTACTAAGTGATATAAAATGCATAGTTGCTATTCTCTGCTTCCCAGCATCTCTACTTGGGGAAGTTGAATTAGTGAAGCAAGATGATGAGGGTTTACATGCACCAGTTACATATGAAAAGTGCTTTGCAAACCTTAAAGTATTATATAAGCAGGATATGGCAGCACAGCTTTTTTATCTCTGAAAATGGCAATCCCCAACTTAGTGGATTGCTTGGGTGTAGTAGTTCTGGGTGGTAGTAGGACTAAAGCTAATGGAGCTACCACAGTAAGTTTGATACAGATTGGGTAAGTCACTGGGAGTAGGGGACCACCAGGATGACTTAGAGTCGATTGCTTTAGATCATAAACAGAGCAGTTCAAAGCTTCTGTGTTAAACAACAATGGGATGATATTACAAATGACTCCTGTACCTATAGCTTCTGTGAGAAAGGAACATGCAAAACAAAGAAAAACTCTAAAAATCCCCTTGAAACCAACAAAAAAATGAGTCCCATTTTATAAATGCTATCTATTATTGTTATTACTTATGTGTTTGTATTTCAGATTATCATTGCAAAAGAAAATTAATAATAATTTGGGACAACTGGATAGCACAGTGGATAAAGCACTGGGTTTGGAGCTGGGAAAACCCGTTTAAATTTAAATTTAAATTAGTCCTAATTGCCTATTCCCCTCAAAACAAAAAACAAATCAGAAAACCTCAAACTATATAGCATTTTCCCAACATCCCTGTCAGAGAGGTAGCATAAATACCTCATTTTGAAGGCAAGAAAAATGAGACACAGCTAGGTAATTGTATCGCTTATGATTGTGTAACTAAAAAGTGCAGTTACTTGAGCTAAAGTCTTTTGATTCCAACTCCAATGGTCATTCTGCACTATGGCACACTGCCTGCCATTAAATGCCCAATGTTGCATGATGTTATATTAAGCATTGTCTAACCTCACTGAATCATATATCATTAAGGTGTTCAAAAAGATGGAATCATGAAAATAAGTTTAAGGTTTGTCTGTCTTCTTCAACATCATAGCCTAGTCTAGAATTTCTTTGAAAATTGAGAATAAAGAGTATGATAGTGTATTTGATAATGAATTGAGAACTGGATAATACTTCAGGGATATCTAGTTTAATCCTTTATTGTATAGATGAACAAAATGAGTGCAAGGAAGCTTTGGTCCACAATCCCTCAGGCAAAGCCCTTTGTTCCCATAGCAAATATTTTCCCCCATTCATTGCACTCTGATATTCCCCCCAAAATATGTAGATATGGATTCACTTTAGAGGAGAAGAAAAGAGAGAACATGATCCGCATTATTCTAAATTCAAAAAGGAGAGATAATTTGGATGCTGGATCCAACTTCCTTTTCCTTTAATTTCACATTACTCTGTTTTGCATACCCCACCCCAGTTAAGCAATTGTACTTACAATTCCTAACATATACTACATATTTAACTGACTCCATGAACTTGACTACCTTGCTTATTATGCCTGAAGTGCCATCCTCCCACCAAAATCCTATTCATTTTTAAGGGTTAAAGTGTTTTACCTTTAAAAGATTTAGTACAGTTGTTTTTTAATTTAGAGTTGTCTTGGCAAAGATACTAGAGTAGTTTGCCATTTCCTTCTTCAGTTCATTTTTTATATAAGGAAACTGAGGTAGACAGGGTTGAGTGACTTGCCTAGGATCATACTACTACTAGTAAGAGTTGGGGTCCATATTTGAACTCAGAAAAAATGAGTCTTCCTGACTCCAGACCCAGCACCATCTGGCTGTTCCAACCATTACCTAATAGCTTTCCTTTATTATTTTAACCAGAGACCATGTGATCTTCATTAATATGCACAACATTTCCTTTGTCCTTCATATATACAATCATATTTTGTAATTTTATATATGTATAGAAATATATACATATTTCTCTCTATATATGCATGTATGTAATTGTCTCACTCAACTTTTTTACTCCTGTCTCTTAGACTAGAACTGAAACCTTATTTATTTGTAAATTTCTTAACATAGTCCCTTGCATACAGTAAATATTTAACAAGTGGTCTTTTTTTGCATTTATTTAATTGGATAGTGACTAAATGAAAGAAAGCAATTTCTAGGATATATAGCTTCACTTTTTTTTTTTAATGACCTAATTCCTCTAAATCAAGGAACAATATGCCACTAAACAAACTTAGGAAAGGGACTGGTGATTTCATTATTGTCAGAACTATAATAAAGTTCATTTGTATAGTGAACTCTTTCTCTATACCAGTCTAGGTAGTTACCTGTTCTGAAATTTATTGCCTTAGAGAATTGCTCAGCACACTGAAAGGTTAAAGGAATTGTGCAGGATCACATGCATATTATCTTGTACCTACATTCTCAAGAAATAAACATTAACTTTGTTAATATTATTCATTCAAGCCCATTAACCTAAAAACTTGTTTGTAATAGCTTTTCATATGTCTTAAGGAAAGAAAATTTATAGAAAATGTGAATTTATTAACCAAGAATCTAAGTGATTAAATCATACTAATGCTGCTGATGTGTTTCACATAAAACTGACTGCAGCATGAAGTTTTCATTGTTGTTCTGAGTATGTGCAGATATAAATGAAGAAAGATGCTTCAAAATTATGGGGCAATTAATGGGATTTGATTATATCCACTTTAATTCCATTCAAGGCAAGTGAACAGATGTTCATATTAATTTTATTAGATACAATTAATGCATTTTCCCCCTAGATTTTGCTGTTGTGTGAATATGGCCTAATCACCACAGGAAAAGATACACCATATGTGTATTCCAAAAAATAATCATAATTTGTGTAGATATACATATATGTATCCATTTCTTCATATACAACAGAAGGACAACATCAAAGTAATGCATTATTTAAAAACTTGGGTTGATCATTTTATATAAAATCAGGATAACTGATGAATAAGCAAGTGCACCATTCATATCACCTTGATGTCAACTGAAAGTGAAAACAGCCTCTATATATTGAGCATCCTCCCTGTTACTAGGCAGCCAACCCATAAGCATTTATTTAGCACCTGTTCTGTGCCATGCACTACTGCTTAGCACTAGTAATATAATCTCATCTTTGTATCTAGTGGCAAATTTATGTGGGTAATATGGACAAAAGACACATATAAATTGTAGGTATGGATGGCTAGATTGGATAGCTTGGCATCTGATTACTAGAAAGAATACCTAATTTAAATACTTGAAGTATTGCATTGCATTGTGATAGAGAATAAGAATAGAACCATGAAATAAAACATCATTAGTCTATGCTCTGAATGACCTAATTCTAGAAGAGCAGCTAAGACATATACTCAGAAAATTATAATTCAGGTTAGTCTCTATTAAGGGAAAGGAGATACTTTCATTCAAAGTGCTATGAGGTGGGATGAGTTGAAGTGTTACTATTACGATATTTGTTATATCAATATAGCCTCAGATTTAAATTACTCTTCTAGAAATTTGTGATGGTTAATGATGGACCTTGAGTGAATGGAAGCAAGACATATCTTACCCATATAATGATGTTCAGACTGTTATCAGCAATTCAATTTAACAGTTATTAAATACCTTTATGTGTCAAGAATTCTGCTTTGCAGTGGAGGCAAGAAGCAAAAATTAAATAGTTTCAATTTTCGAGGGATGATCATTCTATTAAAGCAAAAAATGTATATACAACAGAATAGGATTTGAATCCTATCATTATTCTGACAACAGAAAGTATCTGTAATTATGCTATTTGCATATATTTTAAAGTTCCCTATTTAGAATTATTAAGCAAAAGAGTAGAAATACTTTATTCCTGATTCTCTGATGTCCCTGTAATACAGATATTATTTATATTAATTAAAATAGAGTGAATTTTTACAAAATAATAATCCTACTTGTGGATAGGACAGTTCAGTTAATGCTAATTTCTATGTTAAAAAGAAGGGAATATGCATAGAAATGCATATTCTATTAGAATATATTAGATGCAATTAGAATTGTAATTTCATAGGAAAAGAGAATCTGAGACCCTCTTATGTGTAAGAAAATAAAGGTCTGAACAGGACAAGTGACTTCTTCATGATTATCCAATAGTTTTCTGCAATCAGAACTAGAATTCAAGTCCCACAAGTCCCAGTCTAGGGATCTAGACTGTAGTTCTTATTTTTGAATTTGAAATGTATTTCTTCTTTCATTCTTCCAAGACTGTCTAAGTAGACTCACATTCATAAATTGCCTTAACAACAATTAATAATAAGTACTTCATTCTTTTTGTGTACTAGGTATTATTTGGTGCTGGGCATAAAATATTAAAATTACCTTGTATATCCTTAAAATCAACTTTGTGAGTGGTGCTAGAAGGCATTCTTGGAGTTTACTGATTGGTAGGAAAAATTAGGTACAATGCTAAAGTTATGTATAAGTGGAAGCATAGAAATAGCTATATAATATATAATAAGTTAAGTAAATGAAGTTGAGAGATAATTTTGGTTGTGATCTTGATATACTTGAATGTGTCAGGGATCTCCATATGGCTCAACATGTTAATTCAGCATGGGAAAATTTCAATTGCGAGTGAAAATTCACTACAGACAAGACATGTTAGATACTTTGTTCATGCAAAAAAGTCATTATATGCTGAAAAAAATTGAGACTTTCAATGAATTCATGGATTCTTATATAACCATGGAATTTTAGAAGAAAGAGTGACTTCAAAAGTCATCTAGTCCAACCTGTACTTGAAAAGGAATCCCTTCGAAAACATCTCCAACAAATGGTCGTCTGGCATCTTTTTGAAGATCTCTGGTAATGAAAAACTCATTATTAAAAGAAAGGTCATTCCACTTTTTAAACAGTTTTAATTTTTAGGAAAATTTGTTTTTTGCTCAACTGAAAGTTGCCTCTGTATCTGTTGCTCCCAGTTCTAACATCTGAAACCAACAAAATAAATATAATCCTATTCTACAATTCAGTCATTCAAATACTTAAAAATAGCCATCACATACTATTAATGTCTTCTCTTGCCTAGGATAAATATCTTCAGTTCTTTCCCTATGGCATGGATCCCAGTCCAATTATTATCCTGGTTGTATTAGTCTTCATATGCACTAGTTTCTCAATGTCCTTCCCAGTATGTAGTGACTCAAACAGAACTTAGTGTGCTACATGTAATTTTGTAAGGATACCAAAGATTGGGTATAGTAGTAGTATAATTTCCTTTGTTCTGACCATTTAACCTTACCTAAGAATTAGTCTTTTTTTATACAAACAGACAGACAGATAGATAGACTGATAGATGGATAGATAGAGATTCAGTTATTTTTAATCCTGTCCAACTCTTTGTGATTCCACTTGGGGTTTTCTTGGCAAAGATACTAGAATGATTTGCCATTTCCTTCTCTAGTTCATTTTACAAATGAGGAAATTGAGGCAAGTAGGGCCAGGTGACTTGCCCAGTGTCACCTAAATAGAGCCCTGATATAAACTCAGGAAAATGAGTCTTCTTGACTCTAGGCCTGACACTCTATCCACTGCTCAGTCTAGATAGATAAAACAGATATGATATGTTTATTATGAGAATAGAGACTGGGTTTATTTTAAAACTTAGAAAATCATGTTAATACATGCTATATCATAGTTGAATTATAAAATATACATGGAAAAGAAGCATGATGTTCTTTTATGTATATTATATTTGTGAACTTAAATATATTGAAAGGGAGAATGGTAAAGTATAGTGAATAGGATCATTTCTTTTGAGTGAGAAATACCCTCACTTCCAATTCTGCCTCTGACTACAAACTACATCTTTCTGGGCCACTAGGCAGAAGGACAAAAAGTTACAAATGAGTTGAGCTGCAGTGATAGAGAAAATTTATATACTGGAAAATTACACAGCCAGGTATCCATATGTCACAAACAACAATAACAAGAACAACCCTTTTATCAGTAATTATTTGGATAATACAAGTATTAATAAAGGAAAATATATCTAAAATGAAATATTAAACATGGAATATATAATATATTTTATTATTGATGAATAGATTAAGGAGAGAGAGACAGTGAAAGAGAAACATACAGATAGATAAAGAGAGAGAGAGAGAGAGAGAAAGAGAGAGAGAGAGAGAGAGAGAAGAGAGAGAGAGACTACTTAGTTTGAAGAATGAATTGAATTCCCTAAGTGGTCACATGTATTCAAATTCACACTAAAGTTACACTTACATAAAATATGGCAATTAGTCCCAGTTCAATGGAAATTTTCAGTGTGGTATTCATATAGCTGAGAGATATTCTGGTATTGTGGATAGAGAACTGATCTTGGAGTTAAGAGGCCTGAGTTTCAAGTCCTGTCTTTAATACATACTTGCTGTGTGACCCTAGGAAATTCACTTAACCTCTTAGTGCCCATGAACAAGCCTTTAAGACCATAAGTTGTAGAGCAGATATGGGAAACATTGGTAAAAGACTAATTATTTGGTAAATATATATGTTCTAAAGTTTATTTATTTATTTATTTATTATTAGAAAGTCATTTCAATGAAAGGAATCTGTGAAATAGACTATCTCATTGACTTGTTACAATCTAGATGTAAAGGTTTCTGCAAAACATATCCAAATCTAACTTGATACCAGTGAGAGGAAATGAACATGATTACTAATGTGACCTCACTTGATGTGCTTTTGGGTATGAAATTTCTTTCAGTGACCTTCAAATGGGAAATTTCTGGTCTTTTTGCAAGAGCAATAACATAATAAGAGTAGACAATGAGTTTGGGTTAAAATGATTTGTGGGTAATGGTGGTGAGAAAAGATTTTGGTCCAGTTTTCCAGGTCTAGAATTAGAATCAGATTTTTTTTGAGAACATGTTTCACACATTTCAGAGCATGCATGGTTATCTAAGCAGGCTAGATTAGCATTAACTTATACTCTCCTGCAATAGGTGGCAAGGCCAAAGCATTCCTGTCCAATGGATTCTTTTCTTCAAAGCTGAGCCAGTGAAGAGGTGGGGCTTAGATTGGATAAAAGATGGCCCTTGGGGTAAACTGGAGCAAGTTTTGCCTTCCAGACTTGAAAAAGGAAATCAAATTTTAACATTTTTGGCTTAGAAAATTGATAGCCTCCAAAGAAAATTCACCTGCTGCCAATTCTAGTGCCAGATTCTGGATGCTTATATTTCCTCCAACACTCCTGTTTGTTTTCTTTACTTTTCTTTCTTCTTCCTGTAGAAGATGCCAGAGTTCTCTGGCCTTTATGACATAAACACTAAAAGGCTTCATAATCTGTCTTGTTGATGAGATACTTAATCATGGGCCTATAGTAAAAATAGACAAATGTTTCTGAAATTTCCATTCTTTATAAATATATATATATATACATGTATATATTTATATATATATGTGTGTGTGTGTGTGTGTGTGTGTGTGTGTGTGTGTGTGTTTGTACTTTCTACAGATGGTCTTCCCTGAATTCTTCCACCATATGGTTTGTTTATGATTTTAATATGGCTTATTTGAGACTGAAATCTAACTAAACTAAATATTAAAGATTCTTTTTTAGTTAGGTGTTGCAGGAAAGCAAAGGTTTTGCTAAATAGGTATTCTCTTGGCCTAAACATCCAAATACTTCTCATTTTTGTTCCTGGCACCCTTATTTTTAAAAAGTAGAATTTCCTTCCACATAAACAGTGGATATCTTCCTCTGTTTCAACCTTGTACCCACTTTTACTACTTAAGACTCATATACTTTGAACTTAGCATCAGTTCTAGAGCTCCATACCTAGATATCCTTTCTTCCTCACATTCAGCTCTAGAATTCTACTCCATCTTTGCACATGCATTCAATAATTGCTCCATTCTCTCTTCTGTAACTCTCTTTAAGTGCTTTTATATTTTACTCATTTCATTGATACTTCATGCTTTTAACTATCATTTCATAAACACCTGGGATGTGAGTCTTGACAATTGATCTTTAAGAAAGTCTTTTATAGCCTGGGAGTATTGAAAAATTGTAGATTTAGAAGATATGTGGTATGTTGGCCAGAATAGAGCACACAGCCAACTTTCATTTATTTATTTGTTTGTTTGTTTGTGATTGGCAAAGATACATAATTTAGACAGGAATTTGAGCCAGTAAAGTGGGAAGCAATAACCTTATCTTCTACATTTGGCTTTTGTTCTTGATTTGATCCTGAAATTTTATTTGCCTGGCAGTTGAAAAGAATCTTGAAAGTAAAATAGGCTACATAATGTTTTTGGGAAAGTGCTCAAAGAAAATTGTAGGAATACTTACTAATAGATAAATTGATTACAAGGAATTTTTTTATCCCAATAAATGAAGGATTTATTAAGCTCTTGCTTTGTACAAAACATTCAGCTAACATTAAAGTACAAATGGATTAGCAAGATAATCTTTGCTCTAAAGATCTCATATTCTAATAAAGAGACAACATATAAAAGAGGGTTTTGTAGAAGGGCAACTAAAAAGATGAGGTTCCTTGGACTGTAGCAGCAATGTATTTTCTACTGAATTTTTTCCATTGTTAAAACATATCTATTTCTTCTATCACTCCGTCATTAAGAATATATTAAATGCCTACTATGTTCAAGGTGCCCTGCTAAGTAAATGCAAGGGATTCAAAGAAAGACTAGAGAGTTCTGACCTCAAGCAACTCAGTCTAATGGGGGAGATAACAAGCAAACAAACATATACAAACAAGTGATATATAGATTAAATAGGAAATAATAGGGAATGCACTTGAATTAAGGGATTGGTAAAGGCTTCCTGTAAAAGATGAGATTTTAGCTGAGACTTCAAGGAAGGCAATGGGAAAGAAGAACTGTTTGAAAGACAAGAGTATATGCCAGAAGCCAAGAGATATAGTTTCTTGTTTGAGGCCAGGAAGTCACTAGATCAAAGACTACAGGGTAGGAATTAAGGTGTAAGGAGATTGTTAAGGTTGGAGAGGTAGATTAAGTTATGAAGACCTTTGAATGTCAAATGCATTTGATATTGGGGGTGCAAGAGTGATATTGGAGTTTAATGAGTACAAGGTACATAGTCAGACCTGTGCATTTGGAAAATCACTTTGGCCACCAAATAGGGAATAGAGTGGAGAAATATTTGTGATAGGTAGAACAACCACTAGGTTCTTACAATAGTTCAGAAATGAGGAGATAAAGGTATGCGCCAAAGTGGTGACAATATTGGAAGAGAGAAGGTGCATTAGAGAGATGTTACAAAGGTAAGATCAATAGGACTTTGTAGCAGATTGAGAGAGTAAGGATGGAAGGATGGCACTTAGATTCTAAGGCTAAGGGACTGAGAAGATGGTTACATCTTTGGTTGTAATGAAGAATTTTGAAAGTGGAGAGGGTTAGGGAGCAAGATCATGAGCTCAGTTTTGTATGTGATGAGGTTAAGATGCCCATTGGATATCTGAAATATTGTTGGAATATTTGGTTGGAAATATAAGTTTGCAGGTCAGCAGAAGGGAAAGAAAATAGAATTTGCATTTATATGTAGCACATTTATATGTGCTAAGTGCTTTCCCTTCAAAATATATTTCATTTGATCCTCACATTACTCCTGTGAGGCGATCACTATTATTATTCTCATTTTTCAGCTGTGAAAACTGAGGCAGACAGAAGTTAAATGACTTGAACAAGGTCACACAGCTTCTAAGAATTTAAGGCTACATTTCATCTCAGATTTTCCTGACTCTAGGTCCAACACTCTATCCACTATTCACAATGTCATAATTTACTGCCTTAATAAAATTATGCTTATTCACCTTATGTCCATCACTTCTCTGTTGGTATATGCTTAATATAATTCAACATAAAGTACTAAAAAGACAAGGAAAAAAGCATTTCTTATTCCACTACTGCATCCCAGATACTGTGTTGAACACTTTTTACAAATATTATAGGAATTGGTCTCATTTTCTCTTCATAACAACTCTGGGAAGTAGCTGCTATTATTATTCGTATTTCACAGTAAGAAACTGAGATAGCCAGGTTAGAAGATTTGTCAGAAGTCAGATATCTAGTAAGTGTTTGAGACTGGATTTGAACTTGAATTTTCCTGACGTCAAGCTAAATACTCTTAAACCATTGCACCATGTTGCAGAGAAATTAGAGCTAGATAAATAGGTTGGAGAATCATCAAGATAGGAATGATAATTAGATCCATAAGAGGTTATAAGATCACAAAGTGAAATAGTATATAGGGAGAAGAGAAGAGATAACAGAATTGGTCAGTTAAGGATAGAGAGATGATGCACGCAGAAGAGACAATGGAGAACAGTAGAGCTGTGTCATTATTGACATTACTAGAGGAATTTGGCAGTCCTACAGCATCAGGAGTGTTATTCTGTTTAACCTCAGAGAACAAAATAATGAGCAACTGGTAGAAGCTTAGAAAGGCTGATTTTGTCTGAATATCAGAAAAAAATCAATAAAATTTTAACATAACTATCTAAAAATAGAATCACCTGCATTGCTGGTGATCTTCCAATGGATTTTACTCGTCTTGGCTATTTCAGGAAGAAATCCTATATCAAGGGTTGTTGGAGCAGATGATATCTGGAGTCCCTTTTGATGCAAAATCCTATGATTCTTTCATTCTCCTCCTATTTGGTTTGGATCTGAAATTTCATTGATATAGGGAAATCCTGGTTCAGAACCTTCCTTCAACCAATGCAGATCATCTACTCCTTTAGATTTAAGAGAGAACGGCCAAGTAATCTCACCTTATTCTTGTTCCCTCATCAGAGTCCTGTGGAAGTATGGAAGAAATAGTGGGAAACAGAGGAAGAAAGCTGGGTTAGCTCAACTAGTTGCTGAAGCAATGTGATTCCCCATAGCCTAGGAAAATTGCCTGCTATTTCCTAAGGGTACTTAATCCTGGCAGCTCCATCATGGTAAGGGGCCTGCTGGCACATTAGTGTGTATATGGACACACTTAGCATAGCCCCTATACGAACTTACAATTATACATGAAAATGTTTTAATTTGAAGAATTAGTCATCCATCGTCAAATGAGTGTTAGATTTGAATAATCATGGATAGTATTTCATATCAAATAAGGTATCAACCTTCCTTTGTAAAGGATGTTACATGCAATTTATATATATATATATATAATAAATGATGAACAGAATTTAAACTAAAAGAAATTAACCCACTAAAAGTATTAAGATATCTGTTTCACAGGATTGTTATGAAGCATCAAATGAGATGTATGTAGAGTACTTTGCTAACCATTTAAATGCCATTTAAATGTTAACTATTAGATAAAAGTTCTTAACCTGCTATCCATGAACTCCTTTTGTCTGTTTTGTTTTTAATGATTTGATGACTGTATTTCAGTATAATTGATTTCCTTTGTAATTCTATATATTTTATTTTACACATTTAAAATAATTATTTTTAAGAAAGTACAGAACTCTTTGTCACATAAGTATAGTTGAGGAAAATGAAATTTCATATTGGTAATGTACAAGGTTGTATTTATTTTATACTTCATATTAGTCCATCTTCTGTCATGAGATGAGCAGATTTTTCTTTTTAGGAGCAATTTGGTGGCATAGAGGATAGAGAACTTGGCCTGGAGTCAGGAAAACCTGAATTCTAATGTAATCTAGGTCAACTTCTAGCTATGTCATTAACTTTTGTTTTCCTCAGTTTGCTCAATTATAAAATGGGATAATAAGAACATCTACCTATCAGAGATGTTGTGAGGATCAAATAGCATAGTATTTGTAAATCACTTAGATAAGTGTCTGGCATATAGTAGGTATCATATAAATGTTATTTATTATTATTAGTAGTAGTAGTCCTCAGGAATAATGATTATTTGATCAGCATTCTTACATCTTTCAGGATTGTCTTTAGAATATTATATTATGGTATAATTGTTTTCCTAATCCTGACTTCACTAAGTTCATAGCTTTCCTATGCTTCTTTGAAAATGTCTTTTTTTTTCTTCATTTCTTAAAGCACAATACCATTACATTGTGTTCATATACCAATCCCCTCATTTTACAAATGAAGCAACTGAGTCAGAGCAAAGTCAATAACTCACCTAAGTCACATTGGTTTCAGAGGTGGAATATGAATCCACTTTCTCTGACTCTAGAGATAGTGTTCTTTCTACAATACAACACTAATCCTCAAGTTATCATCCCAAGCAAGCCTGTAAGCTTCTTGGGGGTAGTGACCACTGTTTATTTCTTTTGCTCTCTATGGCACTTAGGAAAATCCCGGAATCCAGAACAGATACTGAAAAATTACCTGTCACCAACAAAATGAACAAAATTAAGTTGTTTTCAGTTTTTTTTTGAGAGGGTGAGGGAAGCAATTGGGTTAAGTGACTTGCCAAGGTCACATAGACACACTTATCGTGTCTGAGGCCACATTTGAACTCAGGTCTTCATGATTCCAATGACAGTGTACTATCCACTGTTCTATCTAGGTGTCTCATTTTCAGGAGTTTTTTTTTTTTAATCATCAACCAATTTCAATAAAAATTCATAAAAAGATTCAAAATCTTGCAGTATATTTAAAATGTCACAATTATCATTATAGTTCCTTAACTTTAATATAAATATAGGCTACAAAAATTAAAACTTATAAATAGATTATTATGTGTTTATTCACCACAAAATAATTTACCATAAATTTCTTTTAACTAGTATTCTCCTTAGTGCTCTTAGTGCTATCATATTAATTCTATTTACAACAATAAAATTTGCAAATACACTTTTTGGAGCATCATTATTATATTTATTATTTTATTGCTGGGATACAAAATGCTGTGTGGAAAAAATGTTACTTTTAGAGTTCAGCATCCTAGTTTCCAAGCACATCTTTGTCACTTATTAGCTGGGTGATCCTGGTAATTGCATTTTATAGCATCTACTAATTTGGATATCTGAATCACCTTAGTAATCCAAGGAATCCAGGTTTCCAGGAAAACCTTGAGTTGAATAGAGTTTGAGGACTGATGATGCCAGAAGTAGGAATTGATGTGAATGAAGTGATAAATAGGACAATAACCAATTTAGCTAAGTGAGCTGGTGGGAAGGAGAGATTGGTTGAACAGAGAGACAGGGTGGGGCACCATTTTCTGACATGCTACATTAGGGTCTTTAAAGTATTAATTATTTTTTATCTAAGTTTAAGTTTGAAACAGAGCATTTCCATGTACACAATAGAACAAAATAAAGTTTTTATATGAATCTGTGAGTTTCCATTTTATAATGCTTTTTAAAAAAAAGTATGTAATGTATTCTGTATGTTATTTTCAACACTATCCTGCTTAGCTAGGTTTCCTTTTGACCTTCTTATTACTGTCTTCTCTATATTAAAAATGTTATAATTGCTTTTTTAGTTTTGACATTGCTTCTTGCTATCCTCCCTTTCCCCTTAATACCCATAAACAAAGAAAAGGAAAGAAAGGAAAACCCAGCTATTTTAACAAAAAACATAGTCAAGTAAAGCAAGTCTATATAATGACTATGTCCAAAACATATATGCTTTTGCACTTTGTATTTAGCATCTTTCTGTCAGGAGTGAACATTTTTCTTTTTTTTTCTCAATAGTATTTTATCTTTCCAAATATATGTAAAGATAGTTTTCAACATTCATTTTTATAAGATTTTGTGTTTCTTTTTTTTCTGTCCCCTTTTCTTTTCCTCCAAGACAGCAAGCCATTTGATATAGATTATATATGTACAATATTTTTAAACCTATTTCCATACTTGTCATATTGAGCAAGAAACATTAGACCAAAGAAGAAAAAAAGCACAAGGAAGAAAAAACAAACCAACAAGCAAACATAAAATGGTGAAAATGCTATGCCTCAATCCACATTCAGTCTCCATAATTCTCTCTCTGGATATAGATGACAATTTCCATCCAAGGTCTATTGGAATTGTTTTGGAACACCACATTGCTGAGAAGAAATGTCTATCCTAGTTGATTATCGCATAATCTTGCTGTTACTATGTATAATTTTCTCCTGCTTCTGCTCACCTCACTCAGCATCAGTTCATGTAAGTGTTTCCAGGTTTTTCTGAAATCTGCCTTCTCATCACTAGCATAATAGTACCACATTACATTCATACAGCAATTTGTTTAGCCATTGCCTAATTGGTAGACATTCCTTAAATTTCTAACTCTTTGCCACCACAAAAAGCTGATATATATATATATATATATATAAGCCCTCTCATCTCAACTCTTTTTTTTATTTCTTTGAGATTTAGATCTAGTAATAGTTTATAACCACCAACTGGATCACAGGGTATGCATATTTTGTTAGCCCTTTGACCATAGTTCCAAATTGCTTTCTGGAATGGTTGGATTAGTTTACAACTTCTCTAACAATGTCTTAGTGTTCTAATTTTCCTATATCTCTAACATTTCTCATTTTCACTTTCTGTCATATTACCCAATCTGATAGATGTGAGGTAGTATCTTAGACTTATCTTATTTTGCATTTTTCTAATCAATAATGAATTAGAGCACTTTTCATATGACTATAAATAGCTTTAATTTCATCATCTGAAAATTGCCTGCTTATATCTTTTGGCCATTTATCAATTGGACTCAGTGCTCTATGTATTTGAGAAATGAGGCCTATATCAGAGACACTTGCTATAAAGATTGTTTCCTAGCTTTCACTTTCTTGTTTGCCTTGGTTTTGTTTGTATAAAATGTAATAAAAATTATTTATTTTGGATTTCATACTACTCCCTGTCTTTTATTTGGTCATAAAATTTTCCATTTTCCATAGATCTCAACACTCTTTTCCTAATAATAGTATGTTTATTTGCCTTTTAAAATATTCTTTCCTGGAAGGAATATGTGTCCAAAGAAGAACTGGAACTCTTAATTGAACACCAGATAGATAATTTTGATTATATTAAGTTAAAAAGTTTTTGTACAAACAAAACTAATGAAGACAAGATTAGGAGGGAAGCAATAAATTGGGAAATCATTTTTATATTTAAGGGTTCTGACAAAGGCCTCATTTCCAAAATATATAGAGAATTGACTCAAATTTATAAGAATTCAAGCCACTCTCCAATTGATAAATGGTCAAGGGATATGAACAGACAATTTTCAGATGAAGAAATTAAAACTATCTCTAGTCATATGAAAAAGTGCTCCAAATCACTATTGATCAGAGAAATGCAAATTAAGACAACTATGAGATACTACTACACACCTCTCAGATTTGCTAAGATGACAGGAAAAGATAATGACAAATGTTGGAGAGGATATGTGAAAACTGGGACACTGATACATTGTTGGTAGAACTGTGAACAGATCCAACCATTCTGGAGAGTAATTTGGAACTATGCTAAAAAAGTTATCAAACTTGGACCCAACAGTGTTTCTACTGGGCTTATATCCCAAAGAGATCTTAAAGGAAGGAAAGGGCCCCACATGTGCAAGAATGTTTGTGGCAGCCCTTTTTGTAGTGGTAGAAACTGGAAACTGAATGGATGCCCATCAATTGGAGAATGGCTGAATAAATCATGATATATGAATGTTATGGAATATTATTGTTTTGTAAGAAACAACCAGCAGGACAATTTCAGAGAGGCCTGGAGAGACTTGCATGAACTGATGCTGAGTGAAATGAGCAGAACCAGGAGATCATTATACACGGCAACAAGATGACTATATGATGATCAATTCTGATGGACATGGCTCTCTTCAACAATGAGATGTTTCAAACCAGTTCCAATTGTTCTTTGATGAAGAAAGCCATATATACCCAGAGAGAGGCCTGTGGCATCTAAGTATTGACAACAACCTAGCATTTTCATGCTTTCTGTTGATGTTTGCTTGCATTTTGTTTTCCTTCTCAGTTTTTTCTTGTAGATCCAATTTTTCTTGTACAGCAAGATAACTGTATAAATATGTATACATATATTTGATTTGTCATATATTTTAACATAATTAACATGTATTAGACTACCTGCCATCTAGGGGAGAGGGTGGAGGGAAGGAGAGAAAAATTTGGAACAAAAAGCTTTGCAAAGGTCAGTGATAAAAAATCACCTATGCATATGTTTTGCAAATAAAAAGCTTTAATAAAAAATACTTTTTCCTTTTCTTACTACACATTTGTTGGAGGACAAATTTTCTTCATAATATATATTTTTAGAAACATACAGCAAATCACACACATAGACAATTTTGCCAAGTCAAAGAGGAGTTATAATTTATGTCTGTGGACAAGAACCTCCCCCCCCAAAAAAAATTACAGGTACTTAAAATGTTACAAAATACATGTGTAGAACACTATATTAAGCACTGGGAAAGATATGTGATGATATCATATTCCTGTAATTTCTTGCTTCTGGGGAAAGATAAAGCTGGTGAAATGGTTGAGTTTGGGAACTCTGAGCTGCACTGTGCTAAGCTCATCTGTAGTTTGCATTAAATTGATCCCCATTATAGTGAGTCCCAGAGATCAAGAGGTCACCACTCTAAGGAGAGGGAAATTGCCCCTCCCTGGAAATAGAGCTGGTCAAAGCTTTTGTGATGATCAACTGTGAGACAGCACTTGGGAGTGGCTGCTGTACTTTCAATTTGGGTGAGATAGAGAGATGGAAAAGGGATGAAGAGAGTTGGGAGAGGAGGAAAAGAGACACAGAGAAGGGGAAGAAGAGGAGAAGGAAGGAGAAAGGGAGGAAAGAAGGAAGGAAGGAATGGAGAGAGGGAGGGAGGGACTTTCTATTGAAATATTCTGAACTTTTTAAGTGTGAGGAAAAAAATCAAGAAGGAAAGAAAGTTAGCTTAATGGGACTTAATGGCCTTGTAGAGAGACAAAACATCCCTACATAAAGCTAGAACACTTAGTACTACTGAATAGAAATAGATGCATAAAAAGTGGTGTAGAAAAAAGTCCTATGTGTGAATCTGAATCCTGAACTAATGTTTGTGTCATATTGTCTTTCCTGTTAGAGAGGAAAACTGTTGCATTATCATTTCAATCCCATAAATGTTTCTAGATCACTTCTTGACTTCCCATTTGCAGAGTGTCTTTCATTCTGTGTATCCTCAGACCGAAAGAAAGCCCAGTGGTAGAAAGGACTATCATATGTTGGGCTGGCTAGCTTTTTCTTCTCTGATTGACTGCCTCCCAGAGCCTTTGCTTGGTGTGTGGCTGCTGTTTATACCTGCTGAAGTGCTCTCTGTGTTTGCATTGGCACTGCCAAACTGACATGCTTCGAGCCCTGAGTTGTTCATGAGGTCTGTCTGAAGGCTTTGAAAACCTGTGAGTCGGCGGCTAGGGCTAGAAAATGTCTCTCTCAATTTTTTGGGTGAACTCCATGTTTTTTCCAAGAGGTTAGATCACTGTCCACAATCCGAGGTTGCTAGACAGAATGTAACAGTTACTGTTTGAGACATTCTGAACTTTTAAGGCAAGAGGAAAAAAAATCAAAAAGGGAAAAAAAGATCCATGATCACCTCAACAGATTGAAAATGAGCATTTTTATATCTGTTTAACAAAGTCTTGTTATGGGATTGAAAAAGGTTCATCACCAAGGAAGGAATTTTTAAAATATGAACAATCCTTTTATGGTTTTTCTAGTTTGCCAATGGGACATGCTGACATATCAACTGTCTGTTTCATGTGTGAGGCCAGATGAATCCCAATGGCTGTCTGGGCAGGGGAAAGAATTAGAAGAAATATGTTCTTTTCCAGCTGCCTCTTCTCATTCCACTGGTCCATAGTGAGGTTTATAGATGAGCTTTCATGATCTCCTATGAGTAGTGAAATTTGTGAAACCCTGAAAATACTCCTCTTCATTCTGGGTTTCATTGCTGATTATTTCTTATCACAACATGTGAACACCAATAGACTTCTTTTGCTTGGGACTTCACTGTCTCATCTGTATTCTTTTTGTGCAAGGACCCATAGCCATGTGAGCTTGTGTTTGCCCACCATACTGTCTTTTACTAATAGTCCAACTTATTGTCTACCACTTAATGATCAAATATGTTACATTTCTATTCTTCCCCAGGGTTCTCTAGCTATTTATTTTTGCTTTTTGCTGAGGCAATTGGGGTTAAGTGACTTGCCCAGGGTCACACAGCTAGGGAGTGTTAAGAGTCTGAGACCACATTTGAACTCAGGTCCTCCTGACTTCAGTGCTGGTGCTCTATCCACGGCGCCACCTAGCTGCCCCTCTCTATCTTAAGGAAATGTAAATGCAAAGGCTCTCTGCAAATGGTTGCAACTGTTACCTAAGGTGTTCCCTTGTTCCAGTAGCCCCTAACATATTAGCTTTTACATAGAAGAGTTTATTTCCAAAGATATAATCACAAATATATAAACACATAGGAGGCAAAATCATCTTCCCTTGCTCCCCACAACTTCAGTTTCTAGAGAAGGGAAGGGGATTATATTCGTAATTTAGCTTGGTTCTCATAGAACATAGTCCATGTTCCAAGTACAAAATCACCCTTGGACTTGAGTTCTAGGCATAGTCTTCTTAGGGCTTGCATGCTGGGGTGGCTGGTTGTACCCTCCTAGTTGTAATTCTGCCTCAAAGGTCATCATGAAAAACTTTAGACTGTGGGGATCACCTCCAGCATCTGAAACTGAGGACGAACAACACAGAAGAGAAACCAACACTCAAAACTAGAGTAAAAGAAAAGGAGGAAAGGAAGAAAAGCCCTTCCATTCTTATTCAAACCTGGCATGCCTATACCAACCCAGGCTATACAATTTGCCACCCCCCAGAAAACAGGTAAAATTATATAGTTTTTAAAAAAACAATTCTTGCCCCAAATTCAGAATGCTTACCTGTGATTTCTGAGGAGGCATAAGCAATATCCTTTCACTTGCTTTCTCTGTATCACCCAGCAAAGTCTCAAATATCATAGGCAATCTCATAATACAGATGAAAATATATTATTTCCAAATCCAAAGTTTTGCAGTTACACAGGACAAGGAATATTTTAAAGTTCCCCCAAATAATCCTGCAAAATAAGAAGCATTTTACAAAGTTTACCAAATTATCTCTGTTTGCTTAGCCTTGCAGGATCTTTCTCAATCCATAAGCAAAAGAAAGCAATGACAAATAAAATTGAATTCTGTTTCTCAATCAGAAATGTTATCTACAATGAGCTTGCCAAACAACTTGGTGCTCTCCCGAAGGGATTTTGGAAACTGGGCTCAACTTGGTATTGCCTCTTTCCCGAATGAGAAAACTATCCTGTGTAGAAACTGTTCCAATGATCCCATCAGTAGATTAGTATCAGTAGATAAGGTTATCCACTTGAGATCTGCACAAAAAGTGTTCCTTTCTAGAGAAGGCATATGAAAACAAAAAGTGTTCCTTTTCAACATAGGACTCATTAAAATTCTCTACAAGTTTTTGTAGCCTACGTGATTCCCTGTTCCAAATAATTTCATCTGGTTCCTTTATCTCAAAAGGCACGCATAATAACCTCATGAATCCTTATATTTTACCAGGAAAAATTAAATGAAATTATAAATTCTCTCACCATGATAAGAAGAAAATTAGTCTTACAAAAATAGTCCAGAATATCAACTCCTTATTGATTTAATATAGAGATATACTCACCCTCCAAAGTTGTAGATTATTTTGCTTTTATGAAAGGCAAACAGTCCAATTCTGCAAAAAAAGCAACCCCTTCCAAAAAACAATCAACCAATCGAATGCAATATGAATATTTTACTAGACAGTAGCAAAATAGTGATTCCAAATTTCTCACAGTAAAATGTATTTACAGGCTCATCTGTAGTTTGCATTAAATTGATCATAATGTCAAATATCAAGCAAAACATAATGTCAATATATCAACATATCAAACCTTATTTAGAATTTAATAATAAAAAGTACAGAATTTTATAATTCAAAAGTGTCAATATTTAAACAATCAAGGAATCAAAAATTCTCAGAATTAAGCCAATGGAAAAAATGTGTGTGACATATATATACATATATATATACACACATATATGTATAGATTTGTAAAGCTATAAGAACTACAAATTTAAAGTTAGAAAGGATGTGAAATGTTTCATTACTCAGTTTTACAGAGGAGGAAACCGAGGCCCAGAAAGTTAAAGTGATTTGCCTAAGATAATATATGTAGTAAAAGAAAGAGGTGGAATTTAAATCCAAGTCCTCTGATTCCAAAGAGAATACTCTTTCCACTATGTTGTGCTCCTTTATCACAGGTATTGCTGTAGTGAATTACTAAGATAAAGTAAATGTATCACCATATCTAAATGCAAGGACTATGAAAAATAATAACCTCAGAATTGTGTATTGCTAAATTTCAAGACTCACAGTATCTTCATTTACAGAAAAAGCATAATATATTCTTTGTTTTTTTTTAATTTTCAAATACAAGGGCTGTGTACTTGTAAATATTTTGAAAATTTTGTCTGTAATGTTTGCCAGTGGAGACCATAAAGAATGCTTGTGAATGGGACAGGAGGCAGTGCCACTTGACCACGCCAAGAAAGGATGCTCACTCATTGGTCTCCACCTAGAGAAATTCCAGTAAGAAATTATTGGACTCAGCCTGTTCCTATGAAGCAGTACATTTATTCTGGGTTCAGAAGCAGTGGTCTTCCAATTACAGCAACAAGACTATTCTGTCAACACTTCTCTCTGGAAGGCCTGTGCTTTAAGTGGGCATCACTTTGGGTTTCAAGTTAAGGATACAAATCTCCCATTTACTAGTAGAATAAACTAGTATACTTCACCTTTTAGGGGATCAGTTTCCTCAAATGTAGAGTGGGTGGAGGTAGGCAAAGTTCCTTACATCATTAAACCCTGTAATTTGACCTTCCTTTTCCACATCCACAGTGTATATATCCTTACCCATGGTTTTTACCTAGTATGGCTGTAGGCCCTTTACCTGGGATAGGAAAGTTGACCATACACAAGATCAATTTCATTAAAGACTCACCTTGTTCTAGCTCTAATTTTTATTTAACTGTTCCAATGTACAATGTGGTTTTGTTTGCCATTCAGGAGTTTTATCGGCGACACAGCATACATTCCCCTGGTCCTTTTTATGAAAGAATGTTTATACCTGTGGGCAAGTGCTAATGGTAGTGAAAGACTCGTATTCATGGGAACAGCACTTGGCCATTCATGGTTGCCAAGGTAAGCAGCAAAGGCATGCCCTCTGCCACTCCATCGCCTGGAAAAGAAACAGTCTCTAAGGGAACAGGCTAGCACCCCTTAAGGCCAAAAATCCTTACCTTTTTAGACTTCTTTTTTAAGGGCAGAGAGAGAAAACAAAAACATGAAATAATACTAAGAAAAGCATATTCTTTTTGTCCAGGCAGTAAAACAAACAAACAAAAAAAGCAAAACAATAAAAAGGGGTTTAGAATGTTCTCTTTTTTGGTTCTACACAGGAATTTAATTCGGGCCCAGCCCAATGCATTGTGAGCTAAATGCCCCTTTCATAGTTTAATTTCAGGGGCACATGGGACTAATGAGCCAAGGCATGACTGTAGTTGGAGTCTATGGGCTCCCAGGCTTCTGATTGTTAGGGAGTGAATAGGCAATTTCTCTGATGAATTTGGAATTTTCTGCATTCTTAGGACACTTATTTGGTGCATTATACCCACCTCCCCCCCCCCCCCCCAATCCTATCCCATCAGAATGGGAAAATGTCACCTGAAAAGAAATGGTTCTCTAAAGGCATTGACCATCATTCCTAACAAATTAGGAGAGAATTTTTCTCTTAAGCCAATCAAAGACAAGTGACTTGGCCAAGTTCAATGATAGTTTAGGTGACTTTCATTGCATTCCAAATAAATAGGGCTTAGATTGTGCTTACAAAGGGGAATTCTGCAAGATTTTGTACTTCTTTATGCTACATAGTGCAGACCTGATACTTTGTGTATGAGGTATTAGCTTTACCAGGAACAGAGAAATAGTTTTTGCTCCAAAATTTTGGCATGCTCCCAGACTCAGAGAGAGAAATGACAGTGTCTCAGAGTATGCATTTGATTAATGCTATTATATGAGGAAAGAAAGAAAGATTTTTCCCTTAATATTAAGATGATATAATCCATGTTCAAAATTTAATTTCATGACCATGACTATATCAATAACTTGAAAATCATTCCATATCTGGTCTTATTCAAATCTTCTAAGGGAAACATATTTCTAGTCAAAGCTAGACCTCTCTTGTCTACTATATTAAGTGAAATAATATCATAATGGGAAAGAATTTTAAGGCTGATGGGAGCAAGAATCCTTTCTATAATATCCCTGTCAAGTAATCACATAACTTTTGCTTGAAGATTTCCAGTGATAGAAATCTGTAAAATACCCCAATTCAATTTGCATAGTTCTTTTCTTGGGTTGAGTCAGATTCCATCTCCTTTCAAATTCTTTTGCCCTCCATAACCCCATCTCCTTTCCTACCATTCTTAAACCATGGCTCCACTTATGCTTTGTGAGGCGAAGAAGATAAACTTTGTTCTACACAATAACCATCAGAGTATGTGAAGACAGTTATTATATTCCTCTTCATCTTCTCTTTTCCAGTCTAAACCCTTCAGGTGCTTTCAACTGATCTCCATATACCATGGTTTTTAGTCATCTTGGTTCTTCATAGTTTATTCGTAATACCCTTTCCAAAATACAATATTTAAAATTAACATTGTATTACCAGATGGTAATACAGTATACAAAATTAACATAGGACTCTAGATGGTCATCTGAAAAGAGTAAGATCCATCACAACTAATAATTTAATCATTTCTGACTATTGTTTCATTTAAGATCTTATTTGTGTTTTGTGACTGCCATGTGACAGTGTTGATTTTTAGGAATTCATTTTAACAAATGCAATTCAGCTAACATATATTGAGTTCTAATGGGGTCAAATTGGGCAGGTGGGTCATGTTATGAATAGGGAGCCAGATCTGGGGTCAAGAGGACCTGAGTTCAAATCTGTCCTCACATACAAGCTGCACAACCCTAGCGACTCATTTAATCCCATTTGCTTTAGTTCTTCATTTCTAAAAAGAGCTGGAGAAGGAAATAGCAAACCACTCCAGTTTCTTTGCCAAGAAAACCCCAAATGGGACTACAGAGAATTGGACGTGATTGAAATGACTTAATAACAACAAAATTGTGTATAAGAAACTCTGCATCTGAGGATGTGGGGGTAAAAATATTGCAGTCTTTATTCTCAAGAAGTTTATATTCTACTCTTTTGGAGGATACTACATCATGTACACAAATAAATACAAAGTAATTTGAACAAGAAATGAATATAAACCATATAAAGTAGTTGACACTAGATGAATCTTGGACAAAAGTCATGTAAACAAGCATTTGCTAAGTAACCTCTATGTTGCAGATACAAAGGAAGGATACAAAGAAAGGGAAAAAAAGCCCCAAACCATCAGTTATTACTGATTGATTAAGATTTAGTTGGGGTTTGAGAGTAGACGGAGGGGGCAATTTATTTGAAAAATGAAGGTTAGCATGAACAAAGGCACAGAGATCAGATATAACAAAGTGATTTCATAAAATTCAGAAGATTATAATTTGTTTAAGATTTATTATAGTTGGTATAATCTCTTCTGCTTACATTTTTGGTTTGTAAATAGTACTTCTAAAGAGCAGGCTTTTACTTGGAATTTTAGCATTCTCATTCAAAGTTAAACAGTTACTAAATATAACTCTTATCACTGAACTGGACATTTGTCAGCATAGAAATAGAAGGAAGGTAATATTATGGTCCCAGTCAAAATGCTGGATAGTGAAGTCTGGCAGGGGTTAATTCCATCTTAGCAGGTCTTAACTAGGTAACTCCAGGCAGGTTACTTAACTCTGATAGGTTCAATTTCCTCATCTTTAAAATTATAGTTAAAAATGACAGTACTTTTCAGAGAACTTTACATACATACATATATATATATATATAATTACATTTGATCTTCACACAGACCTTGTGAGGTAGATTCTATTATTATTTCCATTAATCAAGGCAGAGGGAGGTTAAATGACTTAATAGGTTTATTTACATATTAAGCATGGAGATAATATCTCATAGAGTTGTGGAAAAAAGTACTTTGCAAGCTTTAAGGACTAAAGAAATGTTAGGTATTATTATGACAAAGAACATGGCTAAATAATGGAAAGATTGGAGAATATCTTAGGCTTAGCCTTTCAGGACCTTACAATTCATCTATTTCATGCACACACACAATCACACACATATGTGTATAGATATAAAGAAAGATGTAAATATAATCAAAGAAAGAGGTGGAGGGAGAGAGAGGAAGAGAGAGGAGGTTCTAATATATATATATGTGTATTTGTATAATATTTAAAAATATATATGCATATGAATGTATGTATATATATATGTACATAAACACAAATATACATCTATACATATCTATCCACATGTCGATGTTACAACTAAAGGAGAGGGCATGGAGAGGGAAAATTCTAATCTTCCCTTCTAATTGATTAATTTATATATTTGATTAGAATTTTCACTCTCTAGGTCCTGGCTGGCATTAGCTTCCATGTTTTCAATTATCATCTCTGTGTTGATGGCTTCAAAATATAGCTGTCCAAATGGATAATTTGCTAGATATTTCCAGCCAAGTTCCAAAGGTATCTCAACATGTCCAAAATGGAATTCCTTATCTTTCCATGCTTTTGTAGAGATTGTCTCCTGTTCTCTCATATCTGTCTTGGAATCTTGGAATCCTTAACTACTTTTCAAAAATCAGCAAAGCATTTCTCGATTACTGAAGTTATTCCAGTTATTCCATCCTAATGCCTTGGTCTTTGATTTTTGTGCTTGTGAAACATTCCTATTGCATGTTGATAAAGTACTGTGAAAGGTATCATAATTAGGGTTATTTGTTTGCTTCTTCTTTTTGATATGTTACTTCCACTAGGTGGCATGGGCTTTTTTTTTTTTTAATTTGGAGATACAATTCTTTTTTTTTTTATTATTAATACTTTTTATTTGCAAAACATATGTATGGGTAATTCCTAAACATTAACCCTTACAAAGCTTTCTGTTACAAATTTTTCCCCCCTACTCCCCACCCCTCCCCTAGATGGCAGGATATCCACTACATGATAATTATGTTAGAATACTTAAGAAATCGAATATATGTATAGTTATTGCCACACATCATTTTTTTGTGCAGGAGAAATCCTATCTACAAGAAAGAATAATCCGATAAAGGAAATACAATGCAAGCAAATTTCAATAGAGAACATGAAAATATGTTGTGGTCCACATTTCACATCCTTCTCTCTGGGTGTATATGGCCTTCTTCACTGAACAATTGGAATTGGTTTGAAGCATTTCATTGTTGAAGAGAGTCATGTCCATTAGAACTGATCCTCATATAGTACTGTTGTTGCCGTGTACAACAATCTCCTGGTTCTGCTCATCTCACTCAGCATCAGTTCATGCAAGTCTCTCCAGGCCTCTCTGAAATCGTCCTGTTGGTAGTTTCTTACAGAGCAATAATATTCAATAACATTCATATACCATAATTTATTCAGCCATTCTCCAATTGATGGGCATCTACTCAGTTTCCAGTTTCTAGCCATCACAAAAAGAGTTGCCACAAATATTCTTGCACATGTGGGTCCCTTTCCCCCTTTTAAGATCTCTTTGGGTATAAGCCCAATAGAAACGCTACAGGGTCAAGGGTATGCATAGTTTGATAACTTTTTGAGCATAGCTCCAAATTGCTCTCCAGAATGGTTGGATCTGTTCACAGTTCCACCAACAATGCATCAGTGTCCCAGTCTTCCCACATCCCCTCCAACATTCATCGTTATCTTTTCCTGTCATTTTAGCCAATCTGACAGGTGTGTAGTGGTACCTCAGAGTTGTCTTAATTTGCATTTCTCTGATCAATAGTGACTTGGAGCACCTTTTCATATGACTGGAAATAGTTTTAATTTCATCATCTGAAAACTGTCTGTTCATATCCTTTGACCATTTATCAATTGGAGAATGGCTTGAATTTTTATAAATGTGAGACAATTCTCTATATATCTTAGAGATGAGACCTTTATCAGAACCCTTAAATGTAAAGATGATTTCCCAAGTTGATGCTTCCCTCCTAATCTTGTCTGCATTAGTTTTGTTTGTACAGAAACTTTTTAACTTAATATAATCAAAATTATCTATCTGGTGTTCAATTAAGAGTTCCAGATCTTCCCTGGACATAAATTTATTCCAAGGAGATACAATTCTTGTATGGTTTTTAGTCTCATCTATATTATAATCAATTCTAAATTAATTTACTAGAATTACCACGGCGTTGAAATAGCTGTTCTTGATGACACCTTCAGATAAATATTCCAAGAATGCCACTGCTAAAACCCCAAACTTCCAGAAAAAAGACAAAAAATCATTACAAGTAGTCAGAAGGAAAAAAAATCTCACTAAATCAATAAATAAAATGAAAGCTTTTTTTTTTTTTTGGAAAAAACTCCCCCCTCCAAAGATATAGCATTAAGTAATTTGAACACAATGAAGAAAAAGAAAGACTACATTATCAATCAATATCAAAAAAAGAAAAAAAGGAGAATTTACTAATAAATAAAGAAGAAATAAAGGATATTATTCTTAGAACCTATATACCAACAATATACCCTTAAAACTAATAGCCTAAATGAAAGGAATGTGTATTTACAAAAATATAAAATATCCAAATCAACAGAACAAGAAACAGAGAAGCAAAACAATTAAATTACCTGAATATATCAATATACTAGACAGTAGCCAGAATAATAAAAAAAAATGACAGGCTTGAATTTTGGACATCAGGTAAACTTTTTTAAAAATAGAAATAGGTGCAAAGTCTAACACTTGGATTAAAAATATATTTTATCTGTACAAAATGAGAATAGTTAAACTACTTTTTTACTTGAAGAAATTCTGAGTATTTTAATAAATTGAAAGCTCAATATGAGTCAACAATGGGATATCACAATCAAACAAGCTGCTCTTACCTTGTTTTCATTAAGAAATGATTTCAGGTCATGATCTTGCTATTCTCTGCTCTTGTCACATCACATCTGACGTATTCATTTCTGAGCTACAAAATTTAGAAAACAAGTTAGGAAACAAGTTGCAAAGCATTTAGATGAGGGAATTGAGGATGATAAAATGCTTTGAGGCCATAATGTATAAAAATAGGGCAAAAAGCTAGAGATATTTAGCTTGGGGAGCATATATAAAGAGTCAGGGATAGTTATAGAGGATATGATAGTAACTTCAAGTAATCACATCAACATATGAGGGATTAAATTTTTTGTTGTTTCATTTTAGAAAACATTACTAGGAATAATGTATATAAATTGAAAGAAGGCAAATAAGAACTAAAGAAGAAACAAACAAACAAAAAAAAAAACCAAGTTCCTTAAAATTAGCGCCATGCAAAAGTAGATCAGAAAGTGGTGGAGTGACCAACACTGGAAATCTTTTAGGAAAGGGTAGATGACTACTTGTTGGACATGTGATAGGGGGGTTTTATCCTTGGGTGTGAACTGTACTAAATGGTTATTGTGGTCTCTTCCTACTCTGAAGCTGTGTGATCTATTCAATAATTAAGTCATTTGGGAGAGATGGCTGACTTTTCTTAAATACCTCCAGTGAGGCAAGATAAGAAACTTCTCCTATGAAGCCTTTCCTTGCCTCTTTTTACTCCATTATTCTAATGCAGCTATACTTTAGTCACTATATATCTACATCTAGACATAATAGATCTCTATTTCTAATTATGTATCTATAGATTTCTCTCTCTATGTAAAGAGAGATCTATATAGTATATATATGTGTGTGTGTGTGTGTGTGTGTGTGTGTGTGTGTATACATACATGTGAATGTATACTCCCTTTAATGATATAGGTAACCCTGTTTCCTTATTTTGTGAAAATGAGTTTTCCTTTCATCTAATCAACATAATACTAGATAATAATAGCTAATATTTACACAGTACTTATGTGCCAGGCATTGTGCCAAGCACTTTACAATAATTAATTTATTTGATTCTCACAACAATTCTGGGGGGGATGAGTATTATTTTAAAATATGCCCATTTTACGGATAGGGAAATTAAGTTAGATAGCAGCTAGTAGATTTGCCTAAAATCACACAGCTAGAAATTGCCTAAGACCTGATTTAAACTCAGGTCTTTCTCACCCAGAACCCAAGCCCTAAATTGTGCCACTTTTCCCCCTTATTTTAACTTAAGCCCTCTTCCTTTTGTTCAATCATGTACAACTAATGATATCTGGCTCCATTCTTCCTTTTAAAAATTATTTTATATGAACTTACTCCTGAAATCCTCTTCTACTGCAGGAGGAAAGCATGTGACTGTATCAGTATGGCTGAGCTCATCTGTTTATCATCCTTCCTGGGCAGCCTCATTGCTGAAACTACCCTATGCCTCCCTAAATGGAGGTGGCATTTGGGAATGACAACCTGAACTTTGTAGGCCAGTGCTCAAGGAATTGCTTTGGCAGGGTTCACAAGATGTAGTGGTCTTTACTATTTCATAAATATTATTTTATACAGTAGTGTCCCCAAAGGATGTGAAGGATTTGGAGATGATCCAGAGGAGGGCAGCAAAAAAAAAAAAAAAAAAGAAAAAAAAAAAGAAAAAGAAAAAAAAAAGAAAGAAAAAGGCTGGAAAACAGGATCTAGGTAGAAAGGTTAAATAAATTGGAATTATTTAGTTTAGAGAAGAGGAGGCAGATGGATGACTTGCCAGTCCTAACACACATCCAGGGAAATACCTGAGTAAACAGGTGAGGCTTTCAGCAATCCTCCCCCCCCCCCCAGTAGGAAGGAGAATTTGAGAAAGATCAGAGGGAACAGTGAGGTCTGATTTATCTCAACAGCCAGAGGTGATTTCTGAGGAACTTTAGCCAAAGCACTGGAGTGATTTATGGATTGCTTCTCCTGGCTGTGCCCTTGAGCATTTGAATTACAGTACTCTATGCCAATAGTGCCCTTTGCTAGTCTTGAAGGATGTCCTTCCTCTCTGCTGTGCTGACCTAGCTGGCCTAGTTGTGGAACTCCTGGTAAAGGGTGTGGCCAGGTTGAACAAGGGTAAAACCTGGCCTTGACTTTTGCATGCATTTCTCTTGGGGAATTTCCTGTAGCTTACCCAGGATGCTCTAAGATGGAAAAAAAATGTTTACATAACAGGTTTCCTTATTACCGCACTGAGGATGAAGAATCATGGTTGAAAAAAGTGAGTAGAAAACCAGGAAGGACAAGCAGAAAGGAAAACAATTTCTAGAATAGTTTTAATAGAATGAATTTAGAATTAAATGAACACAGCTTTTCCAAAATATATATATATATTTTTCCCAATTTCATGCAAAACAATTTTAAACATTCATTTTTCTCCCTCTGTTCCTCCCCCCCCCGAAACAATAAGCACTCTGATGTAGATTTACACATGCAATGATGTAAAACATTTCCATATTATTCATTTTGTACTGGAAGGAAGACTCAGACACACACATAGAGAATGAAAGAAAGAAATGAATGGAATAGCAATCACTAACCCAAAATAATTTTTTAAAAATTGACATTTCTCAGAGCCAGAGCAAGTTTATTCAATTCCTTCAGGAAGGGGTGTCACCTTCACCAGGATATCCTAGTGATTTGAGGCAAAGGACAGGCAACAGAGAATGGTTTTTATACCTTTTATGCCATCTTGGGTCCCAGCTGACTTAGTATCAAGGCTCACAGTCTGTCAGGGGAATCCTCTCCACCCTCAGGATATACGAACAGGGGGATTCTAGATTACAAAGCAGTTTCTGCAAGATTAAGTAAGTTTACAAGTAAAGGAGGGTTTTCCTCCTCACTATAGCTCCAAACTATGGCATGGGTCAGTTCTCTGAGAAAGCCTCATGTCCATCCCAGATAGAAAGAAAAAAATAATATGTTTCAGTCTATATTCAGACTATCAGTTCTTTCTCCCAAGATATGTTTCATTATGAGACATTTGGGATTGTTTTGGATTATCCTATTACTTTTTTTTATATATATAAAGCTTTTTATTTACAAAACATATGAGTGATTTTTCAACATTGACCTTGGCAAAAACTTTTTCTTTTCCCAAGCTTTTCCCCTCCTTCCCCCCACCCCCACCCCTAGATGACAGGTAATCTAATACATGCTAAATAGGATAAATTATATGACAAATACAATACATGTATACATATCTATACAGTTATCTTACTGCACAAGAAACATCAGATCTAGAAAGAGAAGAAGAAAAAAACAACCTAAGAAGGAAAACAAAATGCATGGAAATAGTCACAGAAAGTGTTAAAATGCTGTGTTGTGGTTCACACTCAGTTCCCACAGGCCTCTCTCTGGATGTATATGACTATCTTCATCGCAGCACAGGTTTGAATCACATCATTGTTGAAGAGAACCATGTCCATCAAAATTGATCATCGTATAGTCTTGTTCCTGTGTATAATGTTCTCCTGGTTCTGCTGATTTCACTCAGCATCAGTTCATGCAAGTCTCTCCAGGCCTCTCTGAAATCCTCCTGTTGGTCGTTTCTTACAGAACAATAATATTCCATAACATTCATATGCCATAATTTATTCAGCCATTCTCCAATTGATGGGCATCCTTTCAATTTACAGTTTCTTACCACTACAAAAAGGTCTGCCACAAACATTTTTGCACATGTGGGTCCCTTTCCCTCCTTTAAAATCTAGGGATTTGGGATATAGGCCCAATAGAAACACTGCTGGGTCAAAGAGTATGCACAGTTTGATAACTTTTTGAGCATAGCTCCAAATTGCTCTCCAGAATGGTTGGATCCATTCACATTTCCACCAACAATGTATCAGTGTCCCAGTTTTCCCACATCCCCTCCAACAGTTATCATTATCATTTCCTGTCATTTTAGCCAATCTGACAGGTGTGTAGTGGTATCTCAGAGTTGTCTTAATTTGCATTTCTCTGATCAATAGTGACTTGGAGCACCTTTTCATGTGACTGGAAATAGTTTCAATTTCTTTGTCTGAAAATTGTCTGTTCATATCTTTTGACCATTTGTCCATTGGAGAATGGCTTGAATTCTTATATATTTGAGTCAATTCTCGATATATTTTAGAAATGAGGCCTATATCAGAACCTTTGGATATAAAAATATTTTCCCAGTTTACAGCTACCCTTCTAATCTTGTCTGCATTCATTTTGTTTGTACAAAAACTTTTTAACTTGATGTAGTCAAACTTATCTATTTTGTGATTAATGATGACCTCTAGTTCTTCTTTGGTCACAAATTCCTTCCCCCTCCACAGGTCTGAGAGGTAAACCATCCTACATTGTTCTAATTTGTTTATAATATCATTCTTTATGCCTAGATCATGAATCCATTTTGACCTTATCTTGGTATATGGTGTTAGGTGTGGGTCAATGCCTAATTTCTTCCATACTAGTTTCCAATTATCCCAGCAGTTTTTGTCAAATAGTGAGTTTTTATCCCCAAAACTGGGGTCTTTGGGTTTATCAAACACTAGATTACTATTGTCATTGAGTATTTTGTCCTGTGAACCTAACCTATTCCACTGATCCACTACTCTATTTCTTATCCAGTACCAAATGGTTTTGGTGACCACTGCTTTATAATATAGTTTTAGATCTGGTGCAGCTAGGCCACCCTCATTTGCATTTTTTTCATTAATTCCCTTGAAATTCTTGACCTTTTGTTTTTCCAGATGAATTTTGTTGTTATTTTTTCTAGTTCAGTTAAATAATCTCTTGGGAGTTTGATTGGTATAGCACTAAATAGATAGATTAGTTTAGGTAGTATTGCCATCTTTATTATATTCGCTTGACCTATCCAAGAGCACTTGATGTTTTTCCAATTGTTTAGATCTGACTTTATTTGTGTGGAGAGTGTTTTGTAGTTTTGCTCATATGGATCCTGACTTTCCCTTGGCAGATATGTTCCCAAATATTTTATACTATCGATAGTTATTTTGAATGGAATTTCTCTTTGTATCTCTTGCTGTTGCATTTTGTTGGTGATGTAT
>JAJPUD010001687.1:174948-188500 GCA_023553655.1 Myrmecobius fasciatus | reverse complement strand
CTGCTATCTGCTTCTGCTTTAAGGGAGAGTTCATTCCATTCACATTCACAGTTAAAATAACTAATTCTGTATTTCCTGCCATCTTATTTACCCTAGCTTATGCTTTTCTCTTTCTTATCCCCTTTCCCTCCTCCCTACTCTTTTGCTTTTGAAAACCACTTCCCTCAAACAATCCTTCCCCTTTAGAGCCCCACCCCTTTTTTCCCCCTTTCCCTCCTGTTTCCTTATAAGTTCCTTACACCTATTATTCCCTCAGAGCCAAATCTGATGAGATGGAGATTAACCCAATTCTCATTCCCTTCCCTTTTCTCCCCTCAATCATAATAGGTTTTCTTTGCCTCTACATGTGATGTAATTTCCCTTATTTTACCTCCTTTTCCTCTTCTTCCATTGTTATCCCTTTTCTACCTCTAATTTCTTTTTCAATTTATCATATCATAATAATCATAAAATCACAATCAACATATCATAATAATCATAAAATCACAATAATCATATCATCATAATCATAAAATCACAGTAATCATATCATAATCATAATGTAATAATAGATTCATAAAATCAACCCTCATTGTATAAGTATCTATACCATAAATATAGTTCTCAAGAGTTTTTTTTCTTGTTACCTTTTTATGTTTCTCTTGTGTTCTGTGTTTGTAGATCAAAATTTTTGTTCAATTCTGGTCTTTTCAGTAGAAATAGGTGAAATTCTCCTATATCATTGAATGACCATCTTCTTCCCTGGAAGATAATGCTCATTCTAGCCGGGTAACTTATTCTTGGCTGTAATCCAAGTTCCTTTGCCTTTTGGGATATCTGATTCCAGGCCCTTCAATCCTTCAATGTAGAAGCTGCTAGGTCCTGTGTGATCATAATTGTGGCTCCCCGATATTTAAATTGTTTCTTTCTGGCTTCTTGTAATATCTTTTCCTTGGTATGATAGTTCTGGAATGTAGCCATATTTCTGGGGGACTTAATTTTTGGGTTTCTTTCAGGAGGTGATTGGTGGATTGTTTCAAGGAGCATTTTGCCTTCTGGGTCTAAAATAGCAGGGCAGTTTTCTTTTATGATTTCCTGGAAGATAGTGTCCAGGTTCTTTTTTTCATCATGGCTTTCAGGAAGCCCTATGATCCTTAGATTGTCTCTCCTAGATCTATTTTCCAGGTCAGTTGTTTTTCCTAGGAGATATTTCATGTTTTTCTCTATCTTTTCATTGTTTTTGTTTTTGTTTGACTGATTCTTGAAGTCTTGATGAGTCATTCATTTCCAATTGTTTGATTCTAATTTTTAATGTCTTATTTTCTTCAGTTACTGTTTTTAGTTCCTTTTTCAATTGACCAGTTACATTTTTTTTGTTCATTGCATTCTTTTTCCATTTTTTCTATTTTATTTTGCAGTGATCTCATTTCCTTTCCCCATGTTTCTTCTAACTCTCTTTTAAGATTTTTTATGCAATCTTCAAAGAAAGCCTTGTGACATGGAGACCAGTTTGTGTCTCTCTTTGGGGCTTTTTCTGGAGTTGCTTTACCTTTAGGGCCCTCAGGATTTGAGGGCTGTTCTTCCCTGTCTCCATAAAAGTTGTCTATGGTGAGAGCTCTTTTTGGTTTTTTTATCCATTTTTTTTAAAGGTGTGAGGTCTGTTTAGGGCAAAGGTGGGACAGCTGCTTTAATTTTCCCTGGGGCAGTTCTGCTGATTGAGTTATTTCAGGAACTGGGCAGTTCTGCTGATTGAACTATGTCAGGGGCTGGGCAGTTCTGCTTTAGTTCACCCTGGGGCAGTTCTGCTGATTGAATTATTTCAGGTACTGGGCAGTTCTGCTGATTGAATTATTTCTGGTGCTTATCAGTCCTGTTGATTGATTGATTGCTTTAAGGTGCTGTGTAATGGCAGCTGGGTCCCATGCTCATCAGGGGTTCAGCGGTTCACAATCTATCCCCCTCAAAAGGCAGACCCTCCAAACCACCTGCCCATAATCAGGACAGATTGGTCCAAGAGGCTCGCAGAAGACTCCCAGGTGTGTGAAAAGCACAACGCTCCCACTCCTGTTCTGACTCCTGTTCCAGCTCCCTGCTCCAGCTCCCTGCCCCGGTCTCCCTGCGCTGCAGTCTGGGTTCAGCAGACCACCCCCCTGCCCAATTAAAACAGACCTGTTTTGAGGTTCTTCCAGAGTATCTTCTTCTAGAATCGTGTTGTTCTCCAGATATTGTGGATTTTTTTGCTTCAACATCAGTCTAGGGGCTTCATATGTTATTGGTTTGAGGGGAGGTTAGAGGAGGTTACAGAGACTCCTGTCTGATCTCCGCCACCATGGCTCCACCCGGATCATCCTATTACTGAGAATAGCTAAATCATTCACAATTCATCATCATACAGTATTGCTATTACTATGCACAGTGTTCTGGTTCTGCTCACTTCCCTCTGCATCAGTTCATATAAGTTTTTCCAGGTTTTTCTGAAATCATCCTACTTGTCATTTCTTATAGCACAATAATGTTCTATCACAATCATATGTATAATTTAATAAACACTGCTCTTTGAGCCAAAGAACTAAAATTTGAATTCTTTTCAATCATTTAACATTTTAAGACTTAGGGCAAATCATTCAACCTGTATGACCGCAGTTTCCTTACTTATAAAATGAGGGGAAAAGACTAGATGATATTTAAGATCCTTTTCACCACTAAATCTATTATCTGTTATGATGATCTTTGCTGAGCTATGAGACAGCCAAAATAATAAGGTTGACAATGCAATAGCTCCAGCATTTTGCATACATAAATCCATCCTCATTATAATGATGTTAAAATATATTTATATATAATCAAATTCTAGGTTTATATTTTGTGAATTCTGACTACAGCTCAAATCTGAAATTTCTTTTCCCCTCCCCAAATTTCTTTGATAGTTTAGAGAAGAGGTAAAAATGGTATAACTGATCTTGAAGTAAAGAAAATCTTGGGTTCACGTCCTACATCTGACATATACTGGTTGTGGAAATCTTGGGCAAGTTATTTTTTCTGATTGTACTGAGGTACTCTCAAAGATTCTATATTGCAGAAAGTAGCAATCTGCATTGGTACAGGAAGGTTCTTCAGCAGGAATTCCTTATTTCTAATAGTCTCATAGATCTGGTCAAATAAAAAATATAAATATTCTGGAGACTGATGGGGAGACAGTTAAATTTCCCTTCTGAAGCCCTGATTTGTCAAGATATTCTGAAATCACTTTATTTTTACTTTAGAGGTAGTATGGAAGAAGCTTTTCAGATGATAAAATTTCAAACAATAAATTGCAATGATTTAAAGTAGTGGGAATATATCTATAATCTTCTAGGAGATGTTTTCACTCTGAATGCTACAAAGAATCACACTTTTTAGTTCATAATACTCTCAAAGAACAATTGAAAATAGGATTTGGGATAGGTGGCCACTTATGTGATATGACTAGAAAAGTACCAAACTGTACCACAGCCTAAAATTATTTTTCTCATTTAACAGAATTGCTTGAAATTTTATCATTAAGGATTCATTCCTTTGGAATTAAGGAATCTTTTCCAGAGTTCAACACATTTAATTGTTATTAATCAATACTTTAGTTTCAGATACTTTATCAGGGCAATGAAATTTTATTTTATTTGGAGATGGAAGAGTAGGAAAAAAATCCTTCTGAGATCTGGGAGCACTGACTGGAAAAGGAATGCCTTGTTAGAAGGTTGCAATGCAGGCTTCTGAGTCATCAGCAGTAAGTCATAGATTACTCTATGGGAGAGAGTGGAAGATAGCTGATGAAAAAGAAAAAAACAAAAACATTAAATTCAAGCTTCACAATTTTGCCTTAGTCTAAATCTCACAGTGGCTGTCTATGTGAAGAATTAAGAAAATAATAGTAATGTTAGGAGAAATAGTTCATGCTAAAACAAAAGCAAGAATTTCTCTCAGTATATTAAGGTGTAATAATAACTTTCTTGGACTAGGAATAGAAAAACACTAATTTCAAATCTCTTTTTAAAGGACGTACTGAAAATGGGTCATTCTCAATTAGGTATGGGTAACAGACTTTAATATAATTGTAAAAGATTAAAAATGGACAAAATTTGAAGCATTTATCCAAATAGTCTTGATTAATAGATTAAAACTTCTAGTACTTCTTCATAAATGCCTACAGATGGCTTATGTTATAGTCATTAAGCACAATATGAACAATCTTTAAACAATAGGAAAAAAATCCTAGATTCCATCCCAAATATGGAACAAATTTCTCTATTTGGTTTTGGGGAATCCATCATTAGTGGAATAATGAATTCAGTGTAGTATGATGAATTTAATTTTGAGATCTCTCCAAATGTCTGGTCTATATCCAAAATAGGCCACTGGAATGAATTCCGCTGAAATAGTGTTATACACACTTCAGTATGGGATAGATAAGTACAATGAAGACTACTTTTTAACTATGAAATTCTATCCCACTAGCAGATAGATTATCTAGTCTCTTTTTTGAGTGGAGTAGAAAGCCATTGCAGGCACTTCCTCGAGCACCCCTCTTCACACCTTCATTTGAAAGCATGAAATTGCTCACTCAAAGCTATTGACCTATCTAGACAACTAAAACTATATGCCTTGTAAGGAATTTCCTCATCTCAGAGTTCCATATGGAACTTGGGCTTGGAATGAAACCTAGGTTTAAGTCTGTGGTACTGCCAATTACTGTTGTATGATTTTGAATAAGTCTTTTGTATCTTAGCTGCCTCATCTGTAAAAATGGAGTTTAATAATGCAATCCATGCCCAGAGAAAAGAACTGATTGTGTCTCAATATAGATTGAAGCATACTTTTCAATTTTTTTTTCATTTTTCTTGAGGGTTTCTCTCTTTTTTGGAGGGGGGGGGAAATCTATGTTTTCTTTCTGAACATGATTTTTCTGGAAATGGTTTGCCAAACTTTGCACATGCCTTAAGGGAGAGAATCTGGAACTCAGTTTTGAAAAACCAATGTTAAAAATTGTTTTGCATGTTACTGAAAAAAATAAAATATTAAATAAATAGAAAAAAATGCTTGCCTTTGCCTACCTCATGGGGTAATGTATATAGATCAAATTGAGAATATTGTATAAAAAGTACTTTGTAAAATATAAATTGAGTAAATCCACTGATTACTATTAAAATTCATATGCAAATGCTTAAATGGATCTGAGACCTTTAAAATTATGAGTTCTTTGTTCAGTGATACAGGTCAGAGTTTATTCATTCCTGTCCATCTTGTTCATGAACTCCCATACATTCATCATAGAGATCCTTCAAATATATTGAACGTTTTCTTTTACTTTTCTTGGCATCATGGATATACTAATGGAGAATGTGATACTCAGGTATCACTTATTGTCACCATTTGAACAGCTCATTTTTTTGTTCTCCCCCCTTTTTTTGCCCTACATTTCTTTGATGACAAATTTTTTATCTCTTCTTTGTAATTTCTCATTTATAAAATATTATAGCTTCATGATAACACAGCCAATTATGATGTTAATCATTAATCAATTTATCAAGCATTATTAAGATTATTTATTAAACTCTTATTATATGACAATATACCACTGGGGATACAAAGAAAAAGCAAAAATGGTCCCTGTACACAAGGAATTTATATTCTAACTGGTGAGAGAATATGCAGTCCCTACACCTGCTGTGTGCCAGGAGCTATGCTTAGTGCAGGGAATATAATATCAAAGCAAAAATTATTCCTGCTTTCAAGGGACTTGTATTCTAATGGAGGAAACAACATGAGCAAGAGGTAGCACCAGAGGGAAAGATATTAGGAGTTTGTGTATGTGTTGTGGGGTGGGGGTAGGAAACTGAGAAAAGCCTCCTTTAGAAAGTAGTGTTCACTTATTTCAGTCTTATCCTACTCTTTGTGACCCCATTTAGGGTTTTCTTGGCAAAGATACTGGAGTGATTTGCCATGTCCTTCTCTAGCTCATTTTACAGATGGGGAACTGAGGGAAAAAAGGTTAAGTGACTTGTACAGGGTCATACAGCTAAAAGGGGTCTGAGGCCAGATTTGAACTCAGGAAGATGAGTTTTCCTGACTTCTGGCTCAATGATTTTTCCACTGCACTTCCTAGCTGTTTAGCTTCAGAAAGTATTAATAAGTCAAGCCTTTAAATAAGCAATGAATTTAAAGAACTAAAGGGGTGGTAGGATAATATTCTAGCCATTTGGGACAGACAGTGCAAAGGCATGAAGACTGGATGTGGACTTCATATGGTTAGTCATATGGTTAGCACAATCACTAAGAAGTCATTTCTTACAAACTGGTGACAAGAATATTAAGGAAATAGAATATTTGATGGCAAAATCTAGAGAAGTAAAACAGGGCAGCTGTATGACACAGTGGACAGAGTACTGGGCCTGGGGTCAGGAACATTTATCCCATTTGGTTTAAATCTGATCTCAGATATTTATTGGTTGTGTGACCCTAAGCAAGTTATTTAACCTCTTTGCTTCAGTTTCCTTATCTGTAAAATGAGCCAGAGAAGGAAATGGCAAACCACTCCAGTATCTTTGTCAAGAAAACTTCAACTGGGATTCTGAAGAGTTAGACATGAATGAAAACAACTATACAATGAGAAAAGAGAGTTTATGTGCATACCCTTTGACCCAGCAGTGTTTCTACTGGGCTTATATCCCAAAGAGATCTTGGAGGAGGGAAAGAGCCCCACATGTGCAAGAATGTTTGTGGCAGCCCTTTTTGTAGTGGCTAGAAACTGGAAACTGAATGGATGCCCATCAATTGGAGAGTGGCTGAATAAATTATGGTATATGAATGTTATGGAATGTTATTGCTCTGTAAGAAATGACCAGAAGGACGATTTCAGAGAGGCCTGGAGAGACTTGAATGAACTGATGCTCAGTGAAGTGAGCAGAACCAGGAGATCATTATACACGGCAACAACAATTCTATATGATGATCAGTTCTGATGGACATGGCTCTCTGCAACAAAGAATTGTCTCAAACCAGTTCCAATTGTTCACTGAAGAAAACCATATACACCCAGAGAGAGGGATATGAAATATGGACCACAACGTAACATTTTCATGATCTCTATTGATATTTGCTTGCATTGTGTTGCCTTTCTCTGATTTTCTTTTTTTTTTTCCTTGTAGATAGGATTTTTCTTGCATAACTTGTCAAGTATTTTAACATTATTAACATGTAGTGGACTTCCTGCCATCTAGGGGAGGGAAGGGGACTGGGGGTAAAATTTGTAACGGAAAGCTTTGTAAAGATCAATGTTGGGGAACTACCCATACATATGTTATACAAATAAAAAGCTTTAATAAAAAAATAAATAAAATAAATAAAAATAAATAAAAAGAAAAGAGAGTTTAAACAATTTGTTCAATGTCATTCAATTATCATCTTCAGCAATGTAAACATTTAAGATATACACAGTACTCTAGCATATATAATCTGCATTATTTTCTTCATCACTTTCATAAGATGAGACAATCAAGATAATCATCCTGATTTGTAGCATTTGCCAATTTATGATATAAATGTCTACACTGGAAATTAAACAATCAACTCTCATTTTGATTGTTGACTCTGGTGTGCCTCTAGATGTGACCCACAGTCTAAAGGAATTCCTCAGTCCAGTTCTAGGCTCACATAGATTAGGTTCCTCCTAGGGGTATTATGATCCTCCCCTCCCCCACCAAAAAAGGGGAGGAAGTAAGATTTCTCTTGATTTCTGGCTGTTCTCTTTCTCCAGAGTCACTCTGGGAAAATTTCTAAAACTAAGGTTAAGTATGGCTCATGTTTAGGATTCCCATAAAACATTCCCTTCTAGAAAAGATATTCTATGTACACTATGAATATCAAATAGAGGATGACTATGTTTTTCTACCCCAATGCTTGATACTGAATATTTATAATCATATAATAAATGCATAACACAGAAATGTAAATATACAACAAAGTAAAACAATAATCCATCATCCTCACTATATTATCCTAGTAGGTAAGGACAACTTTGTCAGACTTCTGTATAGATACTTCAGATATTTGCTGTTACTTTGGACCTTCACTATCTGAACAACTCATGGTATTTCTTGGCCCGCTAAGAAATTGAGCTTTTTTTAGCCAATCTAAATCAATACCTAGTGGACAACTAGCACCTGATTATAAATTCAGCCTCTCACACTAACACTAACTAGGTTATTCCCAAGCAGGAATTATATATTCCTCAGAGTTTTTAGTCATTGGTCTATGGTCAGGTAAGAAACCAAAAACAGATTAGTATGGCCATGATATAGAATTAAGTTGGTAAACAGATATTTTCATTGTCATGTACCTTTTCTGTCATTACTTCAAGGCAAGGGGGAGGGACAGGACAAGAAATTTCCCCTTTCTCCTTGTTGGAAGTCCAACATAGAGACAGCATTGGAAGTATCTCTAAACCAAAGCTTTCTTTCTTCTTTCTTTTTTAATTTGCAAAACATATGCATGGATAATTTTTCAACATTGACCCAGTTTTCTGTTACAAATTTTCCTCCTCTAGCCCCCCACCTCCTCTCCTAGATGGCAGGAAGTTTAATACATGTTAATTATGTTAAGTATCGACAAATCAAATATGTGTATTCATATTTTTACAATTATCTTGCTGTGCAAGAAAAATCGGATCTATAAGAAAAAAAATCTGAGAAGGGAAACATAATGCAATCAAACATCAATAGAGAGCATGAAAATGCTATATTGTGGTCCAGATTCAGATCCCACAGGCCTCTCCTTGCGTGTATATAGCTTTCTTCATTACTGAACAATTGGAACTGGTTTGAAACATCTCATTGTTGAAGAGAACCATGTCCTTCAGAATTGATCATCATATAGTATTGTTGTTGCCGTGTACAATGATCTCCTGGTTCTGCTCATTTCACTCAGCATCAGCTCATGCAAGTCGCTCCAGGCCTCTCTGAAATCGTCCTGCTGGTCGTTTTTTATAGAACAATAATATGCCATGACTTTCATATACCATAATTTATTCAGCCATTCTCCAATTGATGGGCATCTATTCAGTTTCCAGTTTCTAGCCAATACAAAAAGGGCTGCCACAAACATTCTTTTTTTCCTTTAAGATCTCTTTGGGATATAAGCCCAATAGAAACACTGCTGGGTCAAAGAATATGCACAGTTTGATAAGTTTTTGAGCATAGTTCCAAATTGCTCTCCAGAACAAACCAAAGCTTTCAAAAGAGAAGTTCAGCCTCAACTTCTCTTTGTAGATAGTTTTTCTTGACTGTGGAAGAAATCTTTAAAGCAGCCCTATTTAACAGAAGTCTAGAGTAACTTGTTCTTGTGCCATTTTAAAAATGGTAAATGTCTTTCATCAAAGGCTAATGAATGTTCCACAATATAGACTTTTGATACATACTAGTTTCAATGGGAGGTAGCCCAGTACAGAAAATCAAGGAAGTTCTCTGATTATACGAAAAACTTCCAAATCTATATATCCATCTCTAATGTCTCTTCTTAAGTCTGGTTTGATATTAACATAGCTCAACATTATAAGCTTCCTTCTAGATGTTCCACTTGTCTGCCAAACTCAAGACATACAAAAAGAAACAAATTAATTTCCCCCTAAATTCATCCTGAGGGCAGCTGGGTGATATAGTGGATAGAATTCTAGACCTGGAGTCTTACTGAATTCAAATTTGGCTTCAAACGCTAGTTGTGTGACCTTATGCAAGTCACATAATTCTGTTTGCCTCAGTTTCCTCATTTGTAAAATGAGCCAGAGAAGGAAATGGAAATCACTTCAGTATCTCTGCCAAGAAAATCCCAAATGGCAGGAAGAGTCAGACATGATTGAAACAACTGAATAACAGCAAAATTTACTCTCCTCCAGATTTACTTATTTTGTTAAAAGCACCCCCACTTTTCTTGTCTTTCATTTTGACATTCTGATGTATTGGACTCCTACTCTCTCTCAATATATCAATCAGCCGCTAAGTCTTATAATTTCTACCTTTACATCTTTCCCATCAGTTTCCTTAACTTCACTCACTCAGCCATCACTCTAATCTAGATCCTCATTATCTCCTGCCTGTATGGTTGCAATAGCTCACCAACTGGTCTTCCTCTCTCAAATATTTCTTCTCTCCAATATATCCTTCACACAGCTGCAAAGTCCGGCTCTGTTACTCCTTTATTCAATAAGTTTCAGTGTCCCCCTGTGCCTCTAGAATAAAATTTCTCTCTCTCTTTTTGTCAGTTAAGGTTCTTAACAACTTTGATCCAACATATCAGAAGTAATCTCCTTTGAATACTTTATATTCTATCCAAATTGGTCTTCTTGATGATCCTAACATAGGACGTTCTATCTTGGTCTGTAGACCTTCTCCTCTTACTGTTTTACCTCTGTCCTTGGAAATCCCTAGGTTCCTTCAAAAGAAATTACATTATATCTATATGTATATATACACATACATATATAACATATAAATAAATAAAATATATCTATATGTAGATATATATGCATATATTTACGTGTAAAAACATATATATATACATGCTTATACACATATACAAACATACATATCTATATTTATATATATTTGAGTGCATATGTTTCCCTCCCTCCCCACTTCTTGGTGGCAAATTGTTTCAGTTCTGTCTTTGTATTCCTTCATAACACCTAGCACAATGCCTTGCACAAATTAATACTTAAGTATTCTTTAAATTGACTTGACTAAGTTCACAAAGCTAGTAAGATAGCAGGGCATCTTCAAAACTAGCTCCTTTCCATTCCCTTGAGATTATAGAATTTAAATGTTCTATCAGCTTTGTTTTGTTTTGTTATTAATAAAACTATGTGTGCTCTGAGACAAATGTAATCCCATATAGGGTGTAACGACCAGCGTTACAATTAAGTTTAAGGGTAGGATAAACTTTACCTCTAATAGGTCCTCGGACGTCTCCGGCTCCCAGCCTCCACTGGGGGAAACTTCACAGTTCACCACAGGACACGGGGATATGATTATCTTACTTTATTATGTGTTACACCTACATAGTCTACAAAGCTGTGCTAATAGCAATTCCATCTTCAAGGTAATAGTAATTCCGGTCTCTATGGAGGCAGTCTCCTTTTTATCCCTTCTCGTCCTTCTCTGCCCATGCCACAGCGAACCAATCGTGTCCCACCCCGAAGGTCTCCGGTCTGAGCTGGCCTGTTCTGATAGGGTGCCGGCCCTTGAGCCATGTACAGCACCTGCAGATCTCGTGCAATATGCAAAACATCTTTCACGTGACTTAGGCTCTATGGTCCTCCGTCCCGTGGTGTTTTGCTGCATCAGTACTGCCATATCAGCTGTGTAATGCCACACCTGTGCTCAGCCATTCGGCCCCCAGATGGTCACGTGCGTTCCTGCTGGCTACAAGCCCTGGGCCTTACAATAGGGAAAACACAAAGTATTTGGTGTTGTGCATGTTAGCGTACCTCTTTCTCCATGTGATAGTAATCGTCAATTTCCATTCTGAAAGGTAGGAAGGGTAGATATCTTTTTCAAACTCACAGTACAAAGAAATGCTCAAAACAAAAGAGGAAAAGAAAAAACTTCTAAAGGTGAATTGTTGTTAAAAAAGATAGAATAACTTAACTGGAGTCTTTTATTATTCCTGTAAAAGGGATTTTCTTATCCAAGAAAGAATATAATCTCCATTTAAAAATACATCTTTCCACACAATTCACAATTAAAATGATATATTATGATAAAATGTTTAGAGTTACCAAATAGCAAGCCTGGTATTCTCATCTAAAATATGCTGTAAGATGTCTGATGCCAAGCAGCTGAATAAAGACTAAAAATAAAAATATAAAATCAATCAATCAAAAAGATGGTTCCAAACATTGTTTTCAGTTTCTATCCTGAAATTTTCTTTCTTGGTCAGTTTTAGTTAATTCTCATTGATTAAAACAAAAAGAAATGTAGATTCCTGTTAGAAAAAGGACTCATTTTATGATGTTATTTGTCTCTAAGCAAACCATTACCTATATTGCTTGACTGAAATTTATATAATTTGTTTTCTGATTACATATCTGTGGTATAGCCCAAATATTGATAGATATTTTTAGAAATTAATCATTTTGACATGAGTTCATGTCCCTGACTTTTAAAAAAATAAAAGGAACTTTAAACAAAGAAAAGCTACATTACTATGAGGGTAATCTTAGGTAACAACTATGGGGACTAATCCACTGCTTCACTTAATACTACCAAATTATGGGTGTCCATTATGTGGAAGAAACTCCTGATAGCAAACTCTCACCAGGAAAATCATGTAATACTCAATATGTTCTAAATTCAGAGATGGCATAAACATTTTATTTGATCTGTTTAAGTAAATTTCACAGTTGGAAAAAATGTTCTTCATGTTGAAAATGATAGGCCTTGGTTCTCTCTAAGCTGAGAAAGCAATGGATACTTCTAACTTATTATATGATGCTATAATCTTTTGGAGAAATATTGGAGAATTATTATTAAGCCTCATAATGATAAGAATATGTCACTTCTATTCCAGAGAGCTAGACAAATTCACAACATAAGTAGAATCAATGAATGAAATAAAAATGACAATGTTTGAGGTTTTTTATTTAATTAAAATTTTTTTTCTTTCCAACATTCAGAAAGTAATATGGTAATTAAAAATAATATTGTTGTTGCTTTGTCAGATCTGGGTTTAATTATCAACTAGCTTATGCTGTTTTCATCTAGCTCATTCCAGGAGTCCTGTGGCAACATAGCTTTCTCAGCTTCATGTTTCTTGGTAACAATTAAACCTAAAATCCAAATTTAAATTTTAGACCACAATTTTGATGATTGTTTTATTAATTAGAATAGTTGTTCTTCTGGGTTTATTCCATCTCTACTCACCTTTTATCCTCCACTCTTCTTCTCCCCCTACCTCCACCCCTGTCCTCAACTTAATTTCAGGATCAGTCAGAAAAGAACTGACTTGCCCATTTAAAGAGGCTGTTCTCATGATCACTCTGGCCAGCCCATAAGGAAATACCAGTTCATATTTCATGAGAAACTTTGAATCAGGATACTTCCAGACCAATATAGCCTATTCAGGAGGTTCAGATAAGCATCTAAATTCTGAGTGTTTATCCAAATTGCTTCTGAAATCTGGATAACTTGAGATTTGCTCATCTGCACAATAATCCTCTGGTCTCTTAAGGGCAACAAAAGACATTATATAAGCCTTCATTTGTGCAATGTTTCAGAATTTTCTTTTCCTGCTTTTTTTTCTTTGCAATAGTAAAGTTTTATTAATTCTTGATAATTAAGGCCAAGGCCAAAGAATTCAAGGTGACCCTGTGTTAAGGCTTTTATAGGTAGGTATGAGCTCTGACAGATTCTACCAAGTTGGAAATGATCATGCCTGACAGTGGATTGTAGGATCAACCAGGCTGAATATAATTCTCCAGAGAATTAAACACAAAGTATTGGTTCCTTCCTTCCTTCCTTCCTTCCTTCCTTCCTTCCTTCCTTCCTTC
>JAJPUD010001687.1:149518-174938 GCA_023553655.1 Myrmecobius fasciatus | reverse complement strand
TTCCTTCCTTCCTTCCTTCCTTCCTTCCTTCCTTCCTTCCTTCCTTCTTCATCTTTTTCTTCTTCTTGCTCCTCTTCCTCTTCCTCCTCTTTCTTCTTCTTCCTCTTCTTCTCTTCTTCCTCCTTCTCCTCCTCTTCTTCTTCTTCCTTTTCCTTGTCCCCCTCCTTCTCTTCTTCTTCTCCTTCTCCTTCTCCTTCTCCTTGTTCTTGTTTTTCTTGTTCTTCCTCTTCTTGTTCTTCTCTCTCTATTTTTTTCTTTTGGTCATAGTAACTTATTAAATCATTAAGCATGGATAAATTGCATTCTTTATTAATGAAGAGAGAATCCAAAAAAAGAGAAATCATGGATCCTGAACAATGAAAAAAATAAGAAGTTATTCCAATTTCAATTTTCCTATTACTATTTAAATGACCTTGGTTAAATCACTTTATATTTTTTGTTCTACTTTCCTCAAATATAAAATTACAAGGTTGGATGGAGTTACCTCCAAAATTTCTTTCAGCTGGTAATCTATGATCTTATATTTTATAACTTTCAAGCTGAAACTGTATTTGTAAGGCAATAGTACCTTATATTTATCTAGTATAGGATATACGTGTAGATAGATCATTCAACAGTTAAGAAAAGATTTACAGAGAGATCATTCAACAGTTAAGAAAAGGAGATTTTTCTTAACCATACAAGGAAGATACTGAAATATATATTTCAGCATTTATTTGAGAGAGACAGACACACAGAGTTCAGTTAATTGAATTGATTCAGCTAAGTAGTACTTTTTTGCCTTAGTTGTCCATTGTTTTCCACCAATGAAGAGCCCTGGAGCGCCTTATGGTTGTTTTGTACTCAGTGGACCAGAAAATTGTGACACAGCCTAAGCTAATCAAGTTTCAAGGATAATTTCAGTACCACCCAAGGAAAAAATTGCCTAACTTGCATGGAACAAGTGGTTAGCATATTATTCTCGCCACATATAGACTATAAGATCCATGAAGGTAGAAGCTGTTTCCTTTTTGTCTCAGTCCCCACATAATGTCTGTCACTGTTAACTACTTAATAAATGCTTATTGACCAATTTATGTTATTTTATAGTTTTGAAATACCTGAAGGAGACTGAAAACTGTTTATCAGTTCAAACAATTTCCTTATATTTTTATTTATATTATTAATTTATTGGCTCTGACTTCCAACCCCAGACATTAGAAACAAGACCTCATACTCAATTTCAAATTCTATGATGTTTTAGTGAAAGAATGGGAGAGATGGAAGAACACAGTCTTTGATTCTCATGAGAAGCAGGCATACTTCTCTGAAAGAGAATGCACTGTTACACAAACAAGAGAAAGCTTTTCTAGGTTAGTTCCTTCCCACTTAACCTTTAACTGGGTAGAGGAACAGTTCCTATGTTCTAGGTACACCCGAGGGATGCCTTCTTCCCCATCCCATTGTTTCTAGATTTGTATTATTGCTTCCTCTCTGGGAAAAGAGGATATTATGCATGAACCTCATTAATCAAACCCCATAAATAAAAGCCTGGTGCTCACAGACTCTGGCTGATTTAAGCCAGTTTCTAGCTTAGACCTCTTTATCAGAATTCTGTAGTTGAGTTCAAGGTTTCTGAGGAATTGAATTTTAACTGTTCTGTGGAAATTTAACCCTAGTTTCTCTCTCACAACGACAGCATAAAGGTGAACCTCAACCTATTCCCTATTTGAATTATATATGAGAGAAATATTAATGAACATTGTGTATAGCCTCTGTTTGGCAAAAGAGGAAACTGAGGTTCAAAAGGGGGAATATCCCATTAGTTCCAGTTCTTATAGTCCAGTGAGTGATAGAATAAGGTGGGAACCCTCCTAAGATCCACTCCCTTTTTAGCCCACATTGAGCCACCAATTTTGTTTCATTTTACTGGCTTGTGGATTAGAAATACCCTAATCAATGATTTGGAGGTTGAGGTGGGCTTTAAGTGGTAAAGTCAAAATCTGACAAGGACAAAAAAACATTCCTAGAGAAAAATAAACAACTAATATGCACTCTGATATATTAAAAAAAAAAAAAACTCACTGCTGTGATGAGAGGATCTTTCTCCTTTTGCCAGTGCTTTATTGCAGTGTTCTGTAGCCAGACCCCAAATAGCATTTGGTCTTACCATAATTCCTGCATTCCATTCCTGATGCATTGCTCTTATTACTAGTGGTTAACTTTGAGTCTTTGAAACTGTGTGTGACTAGCTTAAATATTACAGATTTAAAAAAAAAACCCTAAATTAAACCGTAATTTAACTTTCTTTTCAAATAGTCCTAGGGGCAGTGTAGGATAGTGGATAGTTCAAGTTCTGTTTCTAGCGAATATGAGCTTTGGAACCTTGAGCAAGTCAGTAAACGCTTAATGTTCCATGCATTGGAATCAAAGTCTATGTATTTCAAGATGCTGACTCCCAAAGTGTATAGCAGCCTGGAAGAGTCAGGAATCAAATCAATCAATCAGTAAAATTCTATTAAGCAGAGACTTAACTCAGTGCCTACTCTGAGGATACATATAAAAGACTGAAACAATCCCTGCCCTGAAGAAGCTTACATTCTCCAAAGGGAAATAGAATATGTTCACAGATAAAAAAAAATTATAGGACATATAGAATATAACTACAAAGATGGATACATTATAGCCTCAAAAAAATAAAAGAGATTTTTTGGAGATAAGATGTATTTTAGTAAATCCTTAAAGAACTTGGGGAGGGTTATAAGAAGCATGGAGGACAACAAAAGTATTGAGTGACAAAGAATGGGAAGAGTTTTAAAAGTTAAAATGATGGATTTGCATTTTATCTTGGAGACAATAGGTAGCCATAGAAGCTTCTTGAGCAGGTAATCAACATGTTAAGAATTGAGCTCTAATACTGTAAATTTGGCAACTGAATGGGGAGGGGGATTAGAGAAGAGAGATAGATACTAGATGCAGGGAACATAACTGCAATTGTCCTAGCAAGAGTTAGGGTGATTGTGATCTAAATAGAAGAAAGGAGCCAGTTATAAAAAAGTTAATAAAGTAAAATTGATAAGACTCACCATACATGTGGGGCTGAGGGATACTAAAAAGTTGAGGATGTATCTTATATTATGAACCTAGGTGACTGATGGTACTATCCTTGATAGAAATAGATATGGTATGAGGAGCAGAGATATGTAATAGACTGTTGGAGATGCTAAATTGATGAGACACACACACACACACACACAGAAATAGAGACAGAGTTAGAGAGGCAGAGAGAGACAGACAGAGAGCCACACAGAGAGAATGATAAAGAGACAGAGACAGAGACAGAGACAGAGACAGAGACAGAGAGACAGAAAATGTTAGATTGAGGTTAGTTGCTGACGTGAATTGGTGGAGGGAGTTTCCCCATCTAGAAATCACATACATCAGTGAAATGACAGTTCCATATGAAAATTCAGCCTGTCAATCCATCACGTGTCCATATGTACATTTATATACACATATATTAGCACATAGTTATATACATACAACATAAAATATGTGATAAATCATATAATTCCACACATGTGAGAGGTATGCATGTATATGTATATATATATGTATACAAATATAATTTTTCATCTTCCTTTATGGATAAAGAGAGAGTTGGTTTCTAAATTAGCATGGTAAAAATAAGCCTGAGCCATGTCTGAATTCCATAAGGAACACTGACGAAACAAGATTGCTTTTCTAACCTGGTGATAGGGTTGAAAGAAGGACCACAGCAGCTGGAGTCAGGAATGTTTTAATGTCCTGGCAAAAAATGAATACATTTTCTGTTCGTAAATCCTCTCTCTCTTTCTCCGTGTTTCTTTTGCTCAATGATGATGGGAATTCTAAGATTCTGGAACTCCTGTGGTTAGATGTTCCAGCAATGGATAGATTGTGCTCTTGAAAGATCACTCCAGCTCCTTGCCCCCACCAGGGTTACTGCTTGGAATGTGCTAAAAGCACCTTAGGAAGCCATGATTTAGGCACTCATGTAAAAAGGCTAGGAATTCCATAAATGTGGAAGCTTTTAAGACAGAGCTACCTCTCAAAGACAGATGTAGGCAGTTTTCCATTAATGCCATTTCATCTGTGCTATCCAGGGCCGGGAAAACAATAGCAGCAGAAAGGAAGGCAACACAGTTGTAAATCATTTTAGTTATGCAATGGGATCTTTAACTTAGACCTTGAAAAACTACTGAAAGAAACTGGGATGCATCAAGGGTTGGACCATGACTACATTGCCTGATTCCTTCTAATTTACCTAGAAAGACTGTGAAAAAATTGTCCTTTCTCCCAAATATGTGGGAAAGGGAGGAATAGAAGTACGGGTAGAGGTAAAGACATAATTATGGCAGCCTTATTGAAATATTGTCTTGGAACATACTTAGAATGAAGTACAAAACTATGTTACTTTTCTTTCTTTTTTGTGTTTTCTTTCTTTCTTTCTTTTTTGTGCTTCCTTCCTTCCTTCCTTCCTTCCTTCCTTCCTTCCTTCCTTCCTTCCTTCCTTCCTTTCCTTCTAAGGCAAACATATTGTGACGACTTAAAATATGCTAAAGTTCTCAGAGTTCAGCAACTCAGATATCATTTTGCAGCAGTTATTGAAATGAGCACATAAAATTGATTAGTTCATAATTGACAATAATAAAAGATTTTCAAAATGCTTTACACACATCTTCTTCTTGATTCTCCAAACAATTCTATAAGATAGCTATAATAGATATTATTATCTCTATTTTGCAAATGATAAAAGAAGTGTTCAAAGACTTTAGATTGAGAGGAACCAGAAGAGAACAGGATAGAAAAGCTTGGATGATAAAAGGATGTTTTTATCATACCATATGAGAATTAGTTGAATGAAATGGGGAGAGAATATTTAAAAAGAGGTATACTTGCAATCTTTAAATATCTAAAAGTAGTCTTTTACATGGAAGAGGTATTATTATTATTATTATTATACTTAGTATTATAATACTTAATCCTAGAAGAGGGTAATAGGATTAGGGACAGAGTAAAGGAAGATCTCTCTTTGTGTAAGGAAAAAATGAACAAATTAGAGTTATAGGAAAATGCAGTATGCTGCTTCAGATCTTCAAGTTACATATCCACTTTGGGATGTTGCAGAAGAAATATCCCATTAGTCAATTAATAAGCATTTATTAAGTATCTGCTATGTACCAGTCACTGCCTGTTGATTGACTATAACTGATGAGGTACTGGAAATAAAAATGCAAAAATGAAACAGTTCTTTCTTTCAGTTTTTTTTTCATAATTTTCCATATTGGTGGAAATATAATATGTTCACAGATAAATAATAATTTGGCAAGCCAGCAATTGATTTACAGTAGTAACTGGTAATAAAAGGTAAGGAATAACCTCCCATACAGATGATATGGGTTTGCAGGTGCTATCTACTTTACATCTGTCGGTAAGTGGCTTCCTTACCTGGCCCTCTGAAGAGCCAGAGACTTGACAGAGTAAACCTTGACTTCTGTGCAAGCTTCCTCTATCCAGAATTAGTTATTAAGTGGACCTTTGTGTACAATGGAAGGCTCTAGGAGGCCCTTCTGCTTTTATGGTAAAGCAATCTCTTTGTCACATTAAAACTTGGGATGATTTATTTTATCAGAATGAAACAGATTTCAAATCTTAACTGCAGACAGCAACATACACAAAATAAATGTGAAATGATTGAGTGAATGGGTGCTAACAACAAGGAAATCAGTGAAAAAGGATTTTTGAAGGAGATGGCATTTGAGTTGGGTCCTGAAATGAAAGAGAGGTTCCAAGAGACAGTATTTGAGGAGACACAGTATTTGAGATATGGAAAACATCTTATTCAAAGATGTAGAAACAACAGATAAAATATGGTCAGCAAGGAGGTCTGTTTAGATGGAGCATAAAGTACATTGGAGAAATAATGTGAAATCAAATCAAAAAGATAAATTGGGACCAAAAATGATGGACTACAAATGACCCCCCAAAAAGGATTTTGTTCCTTATCTTAGAAGCAATGGACAGACTTTAAAACTCCTTCAGCAAAAGAGTGACTTTGTCAGATCTGCATTTTAGAAATCTCATTCTGAAAGCTATATGAATTACAGAAAAGAAAAATAAGACAAGAAGAAAGAAATTAAGAGACTGGTGTAATTGTCTAGATGAAAAATGATGTGGTCCTAGAAAAGGGTAGTTGTTGCATAAGTACACAAAAGGGAACGGATACAGAAGATATTCAGAACATGGAATTGCCAACTGATTGAAAATGGGGTGAATAAGGGACAAATTGAGGATTACTCCTGGGCAATGAAACTGAGTAACAGGAAGAATATTTCAACAGATCCTACAATGGAAATAGGGAAGTTAGGAGGAGGATGGGTTTAGGAGAGGACAAAAATTAGTTCTGTTTTATACATCTTTGGATGATGGCTAGACATCCAGATAGAGTTTCATTTGGATCTGAGATTCATGTGGAGATGTCCATTGGAGGTTTCTGAAGTTTCTTCCAACTCTGAGATTCTCTAATATGATAATTTGGTAAGAGACTTGCTCATATGTAATACTTAATAAGTCTTAAAGGCAGAATTTATGACTACACAAAGAAATTATGAAAATGAAATACAATATTTCATTTATATGAAATTTTATAATCTTTTGTACAAACAAAATCAATACAACAAGAATTAGAACAAAGTAATTGATTGAATAGAAAACTTTGCATCAAATATTACTAATAGACTTTTGATATCCACCGTCTTAACATAAAATAATAATTTATACAGATATTTAAGAATTGGAGCCAGAGAGTAATTTATTTATGAGAGAGCCATTTCTTAATAAATGATAAAATTATTTAAGTAAACTTTTGTCAAAGTAAAAAATGTAAAGCATCAACAATCATAAAAAATGCTTCAAAACATTTCTCAGAGAAAATAAAGCTAAAACAATTCTGACATGTCACTTCATTTTAGTTAAATTTACAATGATTACAAAAATATGGAAAGGGAGTCATTAATAGAAAAACTTTGGGGAGACATACATTCTAATACAGGTAGAGCTGTTAATTGTCAACTGTTTTAAAAGACAACTTGAAATTATTCAATTATTCATTACTAAACTAAATATTCCTTTTAATCCAGTAATCTTACTACCGAATTTTAACACTAACATAATATGTGACAGAAAGAAAAGTCACATAAATACCCAAATATTTACTAAAAGAGTATTTGAAGTAGCAAAAAGCTAAAAACAAATTATGTTTCCAGTCCCTGGAAATGGTTAACACTTTGTGGTATATATGGATATGAATGTAATATATTAATATAATGGAATATAATTCTTATGTAAAGCACAAATAATAACATCATCAACAATGATGATGATACCTATCATTTCTGAATATGCTATTTAGGTTTGCAAAAGTTTTCAAATATTACTTCATTTTATTCTCACAATAATAGTGAAAAGTGGGTGCTTTTGCTTGCCTTATTTGACAAAAGATAAAACAGAGGCATGTTGAAATTAAGGGACTTGACCGGTGTCATACAGCTAATAAATATTTGACGAAGGCTTCAATTTCAAGTCTAACTCTAAATCATACATTCTATCTACTGTACTGAATTCAGAAAAACAAAATATGGGAAGGTTTGTATGAACTGATTCGAGTGAAGAAATCAGAACCCAAATAACAATATTCACAAATACAAAAACTAAAAACAATGCAATGAAGAGAACACTAAAAATATGAGATTTTGATGAGTAAGGAAGGCTAAAACACTCATTTTCTGTTAAGAGATAGAAAATTATAAGAGTTAAAAGTTATGTTGTGAAATCATTCACAACCAATATATGACTATTTTGCTTTAATTTATTTTGATGAGAAGGTCATCTAGGCAGAATGTTAATTAGGAAGTGATTAATATAGCAAAACAATATCAATAATTTTTTTTAAATGAGCAATGGATATAAACAGCAAAATATTTAAATTCCAGCTTGATTCAATGAATGAAACATTTGTTAAATTCCTATAAAGTATAATGGAGTCATAAGTAGTTATATGTGACTGAAAATGACTGACTAACAACAGTAAAGCATTGGGCTAAGTTCTGGGAAAAGAAAAAGAAAATGAAATAACCTCTTTCTTCACCCTTCTGAGGTGTGCAGTTTATTTCATTATATCAGGGATGGTCAGGGAACCTATGATCTGTCGTATTGGAGTATATCCTTTGGAGCTTGACTTGTGCTATATTTCTGAAGGACACATAACTTCCTGGGATATCACAATAATTATTAAAAATCTTAGTAGGGTTTAATTGGTAGTGGCTATGTCAGGAATTACTTTGTCATCTCAGCAAAATATTTGCCTCTCTGTAGAGGGTAAAATAAAATCCAGTTCAGCAAATTGAGGTTCCCTCAAACACATTATTTACACAGATGACTAAAAATGGTAATTTCAGGTGGAAGAGAAATCTAACAACAAAGAAGATCAGGGAAGGCTTTTCTTAGAAAGTGGCACATGGATTATCTTGATAAAAGCTAAAATGACAGGCTAAAGAATTAGCTGTTCATCTTAGAGTCAACAAAATGCTCCTAAAATTTTTTGAATAAGGAAGTGATATTATCAGAGCTGTGTTTAAGATTATTAATTTAGCAATTACAGAAAGGTAGCATAGGGGAAGTGACAGGTAGAAGGGAGAACAACAGGGTCTAGCTGTAAGATACTAGAAAAGGAATTAAATCTCTGAGCTTCAGTTTTTTATCTTCAAAATGGGAATTAATAATATTTGCACCATGAAATTTATGGAGTTGTTGGAAGAAAAAGACTTTATAAACCATAAAATTCTTTAGAAATATGAGTCATGATGGTCATGATATTTTTTGACTGTGAGACCATGAATCAGCAAGCATTTATTAAGAACATCCCATGTGCTAAGTACTGTGTAAGGTACAGGAGTTACAAAAACAAAAATGAGACACTGTCTCCTCTAGGGAAATTGATTCAAAACCAGAAGTACAAATAGGCCTCCCTAATGTCAGTCTAGTGTCATCAGTAAATGCTAATTTGGTTATCTTCACTTCCCTTTCAAATCTAAGGGAAACAATTCATTTCATCCCTTTTACTCTTTTCTTTTCTTTTTTCTTTAGAGACTAGTGGAGAACAGGAGTGAATTCATTGTATAAAATCATAAACATCCCTTTTCCAAATCTGAAAGTGGTAGGTTTTTTTTTTCTCAAAATTCAAGTTGACATTTAAAACAGACCCCTTTTGACTGTACTTTGAAAGTTTATGAAGTCCAAAAAGAAAGAGAGTTTTTCTTTCACCATGTTTTATTTACTCAGAAATTTAAGTTGATTTGAAATCTAAACTAAAGCATAAACTTAGGAAATACTCCTGAAATAATGGCATGGTTTTGACTCCTCCCCAGGTCCCTTTTTCCTGCCTTCCTCCCAATATTTCCAATGAACAGCTTATATAGGAAATCTCAACCAGTGAAGGGTTTTTCCCTAAGGAATATTTTTGAGGGGGTGGAAAATGGTGTAGTTGACCTTCAGGAAAAATTAGAGTGAGCTTCGAGGATTTTGAAATTTGAACCTTAAACCAGGTGGAATTAATTCTACTTAGCTCTAAGTTTGGTTTCAAAAATTTTACCATAATATTGACTCAGCATTCTCCAAAATACTTCAATTTCTGGAGAATGCTGAGTATCCTATGTAAAATCTGACCAGCTGGAGCATATTTTACTCTGTTAAGTGTCCACTGTCAACTTCAAACCAAACAGGAAGAACCTCGGCAAAAGAACCTTGAAAATTTGGGAAAATACTGCCTGCATTTGAATTTTTGAATTACTTCTCCAAAACACCTTTAGCTTCTCTTGACAATCTGGAATATTTCTGTTAACATGAAATTCAGTAGAGTCCAGGTGGGCCATTGCCCATTTGACTGATCCTTTAAAAAATGTTCTCTCCCTTTTCTTCCTTTTCCTTTCCCCCTTTGTAATGTATACTCTTGGATACCCATTATCCTGAAAGATAAGGGACCCTGCTTAGTGCTTACCTTCCCACCCTTTATATTGTTACCACAACCATCTTGCCTACACCCAGATTATTACCTTGCCTCAGTTACCATAAAAATATAATATCAACCTTCACTCTCCCTCTTTGATTTTGGATTTCATGCCAGGTACCAAGCTATAAATTGAGGTGAAATTTACAGCTGGGTCAATAAAACTGGTGGAGGGATAGGAAAGTGAAATGTGTTTCCTATCGTTTTTCACAAAGTTTGAAAAACAGAGTTGGCAGAAGGGGAAAAAAATAAAACAGGAAGGAGGGTTGTACATATAAATTAAACTTTTTCACCCCAACCCTTTTTAGATAGCCCAGAAGTAATAAGAACGTGTGTGTTTTGGAAAGGCTAAGCAAGCATTCCAACAGTAAATGGCTTCCTGTTCAGTGTGTTCGAAGGCTGGGCCTGTCTTTTGGGGTTGGTTAAAAATATGTGTGAAATATGTACTTTTATTTCAAGCCAAATCAAATGTTTTTAATCATTCTCATCCCCTTGCAATTTTCCCCTCCCCCCTTTCCTTGAGTCTGACCCCTAAAGACAGCAAAATGTAACCCAACTGTGTTTTCCTTCTCTAAAGAAGTTCCAGGATTAATCAGGAATTATCTATAAACATTTATTATTCCCCTCAGAGCTACTAGCAAAGACCTGGCTAATGTCATCCCAAGTTGGCATTTTTGCATTTTAGGCTGTGGGCAGTAGCAGGGAAAAGAAGAATGCAGGAGACCAGGTATTTGGCTAAAATACAAGAGGGAACCAAAAGATATTTGAGGGTGAGAATTGGACTACAACATTTCACTCGACTGGAGATGAACCTATAATTCTCAAATTGTTCATACATTTTTTCTATTTCTACCATGTTGGTGTCAAATATTATTTTGTACTGCCTGTTCCCAGTGAATTTTTTTCTTCACTAAGGTCCAATTACAGATGTCCCAAAAGAAAATAATATACCTGGGGCAATCTTAGGTAGCAAGAAGTGCCACGGATGTTTTAAGTGAAGGAAACATAGTCTCTTGGTGAAAGCCACACACAGTTTCTTTTTGCAGGACATTTCATAAATGTTCCTCAGTTTTTTTTCTTGTTATTGTTATTATTTTGGCTCTAATTAGAGGCATCTTTTGGTTATAAAAATTTGACATCACTTTGTTTAGTAACCTTTTGCTTTACTTTTAGCTTCAGAATCTATAAGCCCTGTTCTGGAAAGAACCAGTATTTTCCTTTGAATTAGTTTCTCATTTGCCATTTCTGCCATTGAAATTCAGGGTTGTTTCTAGTAGGCTACTTTGTACAATGTTAAAAATACACTGAGATTGCCTGAATAAGGCTGTAATAAGTTAATACTAGATGTGCTCTGGAATTAACCCTTGAAGCTCTTTTGAAGTTATTGCTATATAAAGGTGGATATTATTATGTGAAAACTTGACTTTGGGAATTTCTAATGAAAACCTTGTTGATTTAGTCATAGAAACATATTTAACTTGAAACAAGAGTCTGGGAAATACAGCCTTGAATTTCCAATTTCTTAATATTCTTAGTGTAATGTGTTGTCATAAAAAATTTCATTAAATAATAGTGGTGAAATACAAAAGAAAGATGCCTCAGCTATTGATTAAAAGTAGATAATTGAGTTACTGTGTCTGCTATTATATTAAACATACTCAATTTTTTCGTTTGCTATGGCTCTGAAAATGGTTTCTCAATAACAATAGGAAGCAATGTGATGTAAAGAATACTGGGTCAGGATTCAAGAAACTTGGGGATTTGGCCTTCACTCTGCAAATGTATCCTGCTGTGTTTTCTTGGGTAAGTCCTTTCATTTATCTGGGTGTTGGTTTCTTTATAAAATTAGTAGGAGGAGGGAAAAGATTCAGGAAATCTCAAAACTGAGACTTAACCAGTTGCTAATGGCTCTTTGCAGGTTCCAAAATCTTATAATGTAAATTTTTGTACTAAGTATTATGTAATATCACAAGTTTCCCATCCTGTCTCCTTGCCTCTATTCTCTACCCTCTTTAATCCAAACCTGCTGCTGCCAAAGTAATCTTTTTAATGCATAAATCTGACTATGCTACTACCCATTAGAGGTCCCCTCTTGCTTAAGAAAGAAAATATAAATTCCTTAGCCTACCATTTAAGGGCCTCTGGAATTTGATTTTAACCAACCTTTCCATCCTAATTACACACTGCTCTTCTTTGTTCATAGACTTCATATTCCAGCATAGACAACTTGCCATTTCCCTATCCTGTTCTACTCTGTGCTTTTGCATATGCCATCCTCCATCAATGAGAGATTCCTCCTATTTCTCTGCTGCTGAAATCTTTCCCTTTCTTCAAGCTCCAGCTCAGATGTCACCTATTCTCACAAACTCTATGAACTCTTAGCTATAAAACCTCTCATCCTTTTCAAATATCTCCAAGCAATCTTCATAAATTTCTCCTATGTACCATTCTAGTTCTTATAATATAGTTTTCTTTATGTATTTCATGCACTCTCTTGATTGTAAGCCTTTTGAACGTAGGTGCTATGTACTACTTTACCTTTGTGCTTCTAGCACTTGGGAAAATGCATGAACATAATACTTCAACTTTAATACTCCCAAACATTTGTGATCTCACAAGTATAGGTTTATTCCTTGTCAGTTGCAGATCACAATTCTTTTTTTTTTTAAATTTTTTATGAAAGCTTTTTATTTGCAAATCATCTGCATAGGTAATTTTTCAACACTGACCCTTGCAAAGCTTTCTGTTACAAATTTTTCTCCTCTAGCCCCGCCCCCTCCCCTAGATGGCAGGAAGTCTAATACATGTTAATTATGTTAAATATATGACAAATCGAACATGTGTATACGTATTTTTACAGTTATCTTGCTGTGCAAGAAAAATCGCATCTACAAGAAAAAAAATCTGAGTGGGGAAATGTAATGCAAGCAAACATGAATAGAGAGCATGAAAATGTTATGTTGTGGTCCATATTTCATATCCCTCTCTCTGGGTGTATATGGCTTTCTTCACTAAACAATTGGAACTGGTTTGAAACATCTCATTGTTGAAGAGAACCATGTCCATCAGAATTGATCATCATATAGTATTGTTGTTGCCGTGTATAATGATCTCTTGGTTCTGCTCATTTCGCTCAGCATCAGTTCATGCAAGTCTCTCCAGGCCTCTCTGAAATCATCTTGCTGGTCATTTCTTACAGAACAATAATATTCCATAATATTCATATACCATAATTTATTCAGCCACTCTCTAATTGATGGGCATCCATTCAATTTCCAGTTTCTTGCCACTATAAAAAGGGCTGCCACAAACATTCTTGCACATGTGGGGCCCTTTCCCTCTTCTAAGATCTCTTTGGTATATAGGCCCAATAGAAACACTGCTGGGTCAAAGGGTATTCACAGTTTGATAACTTTTTCAGCATAGTTCCAAATTGCTCTCCAAAATGGTTGGATCTGTTCACAGTTCCACCAACGTCAGATCACAATTCTTACTACATTTCTGTGAAATAGACTTCATAATTTTTTAACTATAAAACTAAAGAGAGAGAAAACAAATCAAAAATGAGAAGCATCATGGTATAGTGAATAGTGTTGCTTTCAGACCCAGAAAAGCCCCTATAAAGAATTATTATTCTATGTGGGTATGAGCAGCATATATTTTGTGGACAAACAGAGATGTTATGATCTAATGAATTTTAAATATTATTTATAATGTTGATTTTTGAAAATTTCTATTTTCAGTTCCAAATTGTCTTCCTCTTCGAACCCCTTTCCCCACTCAATTGAGAAGGCAAAAATGCAGTATCTATACACATGAAATCATGTAAAAAGTATTTCCATATTAGTCATATTGTAAAAAAAAACAATAATTATTTTAATTAAAAAGAAATTAGTGTTAAAAGCTTCTGCATCTATTGATATAATCATATTACTTTTTATCATTGTTTTATTATTGATGTGGTCAATTATGTTGATAGTTTTTCTAATATTGAATTAGCCCTGTTTCCCTAATATAAATCCCACTTGGCCATAGTGTACATTCTTTGTGATATATTTTGGTCTTCAATGGTCTTCTGGAAAAGAGTGTAAGGCTAAAAATTTTGTACTGCTCTGCCTCACATATCCAATTCACATGCAAGTCAAGTCATCACCTTTGTGATGTCTTTGGTCCTCTTCAAGAACAAAGGACAAGTGGTAAATTTGGACATCTTAGTCATCAAGTGGGCATGGTGGCTTCAGACAAACTGGAAAGACCTAAAGGACTTTCTGGGCCGTCACCTGTCTTCTTGGCTTTTGCCCAAATGTGCCATGTATAGCTGAGAAAACAATATATTCCTTCTTATTCTCTTTTATTTTTTCTAAAAATCTGTCATATCTATTTTCTCTAAAATTCTATTCCTTTCCTTAACTTCTTTCTTATTCATTTTATGGTCAATTATCTAGTTCTGAGAGGAGAAAGTGGAGGTGCCTCATTAGAATAGTTTTACTATCAATTTTCCCTTGTGATTTTTATTTTAAGAATTTGGATGCTCGCTGCAAGATAACTGTATAGATATGTATACATATATTGGATTTATCATATATTTTAACATTTAACATGTATTAGACTATCTGCCATCTAGGGGAGGAGGTGGGAGGAAGGAGGGAAAAATTTGGAACAGAAAATTTTGTAAAGGTCAATGTAGAAAAATTACTTGTATGTTCTGTAAACAAAAGGCTTTAATAAACAAAGAATTTGGATGCTATGGCATTTGGTACAGATTTGTTTAGTACTGATATTATTTCATTTAGCAAAATTTAGTTTCCTGCCTTATCTCTTTTTAAAGTAGATCTATTTTTGCTTTTGCTTTTTCTGAGATCTTGATTGATATCCCTGCCGAAGGTCAGAGAGCTAATAAGTGTCTGAGGCCAGATTTGAACTCAGTTCTTCCTCACCCCAAACTCAATGCTTTATCCATTGAGCCAACTAAAAAAAGATCATTTCTTTCAAGTACCAAATAGAACCAAGTGAATTTGAAATATTTTCAAGGATCTGACCAAATTTAGAATTACCAAGTGGGCAAACCTTATTTTTATTTTGTACTGCGCTATTTTTCTACTATAGACTGTTTACATCTGCCTGAGTAACCATGGATAGAAGGGACCAAAGGCAATACATCTGGAATTGCTTCTGTATGTCTTGGAGTTATAAAAGAATACCCTGACTGACTCATGAAATTAATAATGTATCTGACCTGCCAATATTGTGTTCAGTGTCTGGGAAGCCAATATAATATATTTTTGTCCATATTGGTCGTGGCTGTGATTCACTGAGACAGTTTGAACTATGCTGGGATCATGTAACAGGGTTTAGAGTTCTCTACCTGGCAGCAGAAAATGTAAGGTTTCCAAACTACTGTAAATTATCCATGAAATCATCTTTTGCCCTAGTACTCCTTCCCATATTTAGTCAGATTTTGCTTTGTGGAATATAGATCAATCAGAAGAAATATTGGCATAAAAATCCCAATATTTTCATGCATTTTCTCTTTCCTCTATTAAATAAAAGATTGAGAGAGAAAGTAAGAGAAACCTGGATTTTACATGGAAGTTATAGTTAGATAAAATACTTATTATGTTCCAGGAACTCTGCTGAGATCTGGTGACACAAATTCAAATTAAAAAAAGATGGTTATCAACTCTCAGAGAACTTCTGCTCAAATAGGGGAGGTACATATACAAGGAATTAAAAAGGAGAGGAAAAGGAGAAAGAAGGAATGGGGCAAGGCTGCTGATAAGTTGTTATAGAAATCTGGAGTGAGGAGTGGAGATAGGACTGAAGTGAAGATAAAGGGCCTAGGCTCTTCAGAAAACAATGACCCAGGCCAAGAATTTACAAATCAGAAGAGAAGCATAGGTAGAGACATCTCTAACGTGAAAAATCTGTTGTCAGGGAAATCTGTTTTCCAATGAAAAAGCCTGGAGAATGATAGCAGGTAGAGGTATTAAGTGTGGTTTCTAGAAAGCTTGTTTGTCTTTTGTAAGAGCATAATAGAAGAACTATTGATTAAAAACTTTTATAAGTAATCCTTCATCTCTATGATCAGTGATTAAATCAATAAATAATTTGTTATATAGTGACTTCAGTGTAACTGGAATAAGTTAGAATGGCAAGAAACTTATGGTATAATATCTATAAAGAATGAGGAAAAGATTTATAAAAAACAAAAATGACCAAATAATCATTCCTTTAAAAAAAGTCCCATTAATTCCTATTATATCATGAAATTCTCCCTGATCACCAGCCATTAGTGCCTATTCCCCAAATTGAATTGTATTTATTTTGGATCTACGAATATATTTAGAGTGGATAGAGTGGCTGGGACTGAATCTTTATGAGTTTATATCTGTTCTCAGACATTACTAGCTCCCCTATAAAGCTTATAATCCAGTAGAGGAAAATACAAATAAGTAAATAATTATATTTATTACATATATTTAAATGTAAAAAACCAAATGTGAAATATGTTTATGTATAAAACACTATAAATATCAGTGAATACTAATATTAATGAAAATTAGGTATGAAATACAGTCATTGAGATCAAGAAAAGTTTCATGGAGATTGTGGTATAATAATAACTGATATTTACACAATACTTGGTTTACAAAGTGTTTTTATATAATATCTCATTTAATCAAAGATACTTTTGAATGTCTGTACAACAAGTATTATTATAATATATAACAAATATTACAGATGAGGAAGTTAAGGTTTAGTTAGGTTAAATGACTTTGTCTGGAGTAGATTTTAGAGTTGGGTTAGAAATTGTTTTGCATTGGATTCCAAGTTCATTGTTCTTTTCTCTGGCCCTCAATGTTAAAGTAATTTTTTTTTTTTTTTTGGTATCAAGGAGAACTTTGGAAGTCTGATAAAGCCTATGGACCAATTCTTAGAATAAGAATTTTAAATACATGAAATAAAATACAAAGGATTAAAAAGGAGATGGATTAAATTGAAATACAATTGTCAAAACAAAAAAATGTATAGACCTCAGATTAAGAGCCCTTGCTTTAAAGAATAAATAAAAGTTGAATTGAAAAAAAAAATGGAACGAAACCATTCTACATGTAGAACTTGGAACCAGAAACACATTTTAAAATCCTGCCTCAAATGCATACTAGCTAGGTCTGTGATTGTGGACTTGTAACTTAAATTGTCTCAGACAATTTCCTCATTAAAAAATTGGGATTATAATACTACCTAGCTCACAGAGTTGTTTTGAGGGTAAATTCATAAAATTTAAAGGTTTTTATATGTGTGTGCACACATATATACACAACTTAAAGTACAATATAAATGTTAACTACCACTATTGTTTATTATTATTATAATTGTGTACTCAGGGAATAACAGCAAACGCAGTGAAGTAGTACAACAGGGTGTTCATAATGAGGCAGAATGTATTTATATTTGGATGCCTTATGTCTTAAAAAAAATAATACAAAGTTAGAACGATAATAGAGATACTAGATTGTGTAGGGCCTTGAGTGCTAGTCATGGGAATAGTAATTTTATTGAGGCAATAATGAGACAGTAAGGATTTTTCAAATAGAGGAATAAAATGCCTGATAATAATAAGTAAGAAAGATTATTCTGAAAGATATATGACAAGTGAATCAGAAAGGAGAAAAACTAAAAATCAAAAATTTTGTCAAGAGGATATTTTGATAGTTTAAGTAGTTGTTAACAAGAACCTGTACAAGATAGCTGCTTGATAAGAGATAAATATGAAAGATATTGAACAGGTAGAATTCACAGAACTTAATAATTGACTAAATAATAGAGGTTAAAAAAAGGGAAAATAAAATTTAATTTCAGGTTATAAACACAGGAGGAAGTGCAATTAGTGTTGTCATTGTCAGAAAAGGTGAGGTCAGAAGGAACAAGTTTAACAGAGATATAATTGACCACTGAGAACATATTCATTTGGAGGTGGCAATGCAACATTCCTATAGAGATATTTTATTGCTAATCTGTATATATCGATCTTCTTGTGATTTCAGTGAGAGAAAGATAGTTCTCTGCTCTGCCATAATGGCAGTGGGAGTTATCACTGAGTAACTTAAGGTACCAGAAATCATAGTAATGTGGATGCAGTTGGATTAAAAAAGTAGCAGAACTATAAGGATTAAAATTTATGATTAGGTAATCAAATATCAAATATCCAGATTTAAGATGTGTTGTAATTCTGAGAAATGGTCAGATTTCATATGATTATTTTAATTTCTAGCCAAAATTGGGTAGAGAAGGAGAGATAGAAAGAGTCATCGGGGTTTAAGAAATTGAGTAATTGAAAGATAAAGTTGGTGGAGAGGTCACCAACATGACTAGAAATCTCTGAGGATGATGGATTGGAAAGGAGAATCAAGGTGTATCAAGCACCAAAGTCACTGAGAATGGTGTGAAAGCAATTTGGATGCCAATAGATGATAACAAGGATTGATTGAGGTTAGAGAGACTGTATGGGCCTCAAAAAATGGAGAGGTTCATAGTGGAAGAATGGATGAAAATAAAGAAGAATAGGTTCATATCCATCCACCTGGTCTTATAATTCCTAGCAAAATTAAGTAGTCAGGAGGAAATTTCACCTTTTGATTGGGTTATGGAACCTTCCAGTTGTTTTTCTAAAGGAACAAATTGCTAATAAAATTAGCTAGTTTTAATGTTAGAAATTGCAATGTTTTATTTGCAATTCATTCATTCCCTTTTAGTAGGAATGCTCATCTTTCTAAGTTTCACTTTTAACTGCAAGCAAATGGACAAATAAGGAACATGTGATTGATCATTGGATAATGGAGCAGGGAAGGACACCAAAAGGGAAGAAGAGAACATTAATAATGACCACTGAAGAAATTTTACCAACTTCATAATATTGCCTTCAGCCATTCCTGCATCTCTAAATGCACCAGATGTCCTTTAAGCATAGAAAAAACCTTAATACAGTTACTTCATACTTTGGGGTTAAATTAACAAAAAATTGGATTTTTCCATTTGAAGACCTGAATTGTGAAAAGTCCACAACACATTTGCCCCCCCCCCCACTTCAGCAAGGGAATTATTAGAGTAAACCAACCAAGAACAAAAAGGAATTTCTGAGATTCTTGTGCTAGATATACAATAAATGATGTTGAAGTTGCAAAATTCAAACCTAATCTTCCTTTCTAAAGTGCAATCCACTTCCTTTCTTCAAAGATGAGCCCCAAACTCAAATTTTTTGCTTTGTATTAAAATACATACATGTGTAACATTAAAGTACATACACATGTAGCATAGATTTTTAATAGAGTCAATTTGTTATGGTATTATGAAATCTTTGCTTCTTCAAACAACTTCTAAAAGTTACGAATTGATCTTCTCTCTTTTCTTCTTAAATTATCTTTTTTTATTAAAGCTTTTTATTTGAAAAACATATGTATGGGTAATTCTTCAACACTGACCCTTACAAAGCTTTCTGTTACAAATGTTTCCCCCCTAGTCCCCACCCCTCCCCTAGGTGGCAGGAAATCCACTACATGTTAATTATGTTAAAATAATTGACAAATCAAATATATATATATATATATATTTCCACACATCATTGTTGTGCAAGAAAAATCTTATCTACAGGAAAAAAAATCAGAGAAAGGAAACACAATGCAAGCAAATATCAATAGAGAGCATGACAATGTTATGTTGTGGTCCACATTTCATATCCCTCTCTCTGGGTGTATATGGCTTTCTTCACTGAACAATTGGAACTGGTTTGAAACATCTCATTGCTGAAGAGAGCCATGTCCATCAGAACTGATCATCGTATAGTCTTATTGTTGCTGTGTATAATGATCTCCTGGTTCTGCTCATTTTGCTCAGCATCAGTTCATGCAAGTCTCTCCAAGCTTCTCTGAAATTATCCTGCTGCTCATTTCTTTTTTTTTTTAATAAAGCTTTTTATTTACAAAACACATGAGTGATTTTTCTACATTGACCTTTGCAAAAAGTTTTTTTTTTCCCAAGCTTTTCCCCTCCTTTCCCCCACCCCCACCCCTAGATGACAGGTAATCTAATACATGCTAAATAGGATAAATTATATGACAAATACAATACGTGTATACATATCTATACAGTTATCTTACTGCACAAGAAACATCAGATCTAGAAAGAGAAGAAGAAAAAACTACCTAAGAAGGAAAACAAAATGCATGGAAATATTCACAGAAAGCGTTAAAATGCTGTGTTGTGGTTCACACTCAGTTCCCACAGGCCTCTCTCTGTATGTATATGACTATCTTCATCGCTGAACAACTGGTTTGAATCACATCATTGTTGAGGAGATCCATGTCCCATCAAAATTGATCATTGTATCTGCTGCTCATTTCTTATAGAACAATAATATTCCATAACATTGAAATACCATAATTTATTCAGCCATTCTCTAATTGATGGGCATCCATTCAGTTTCCAGTTTCTAGCCACTACAAAAAGGGCTGCCACAAACATTCTTGCACATGTGGGTCTCTTTCATTCCTTTAAGATCTCTTTGGGATATAAGCCCAGAAGAAACATTTCTGGGTCAAAGGATATGCAGTTTGATAACTTTCTGAGCATAGTTCCAAATTACTCTCCAGAATGGTTGGATCTGTTCACAGTTCCACCAACAATGTATCAGTGTCCCAGTTTTCCCACATCCCTGCCAACATTCGTCATCATTTCCTGTCATTTTAGCCAATCTGACAGGTGTATAGTGGTACCTCAGAGTTATCTTAATTTGCATTTCTCTGATCAATAGTGATTTGGAGCACCTTTTCATATGACTAGAAATAGTTTTAATTTCATCAGTTGAAAACTTTCTATTCATATCCTTTGACCATTTATCAATTGGAGAATGGCTTGAATTCTTATAAATATGAAACAATTCTCTATATATTTTAGAAATGAGGCCTTTATCAGAACCCTTAAATGTAAAGATGGTTTCCCAATTTATCGCTTCCCTCCTAATCTTGTCTGCATTAGTTTTGTTTGTACAAAAACTTTTTAACTTAATATAATCAAAATTATCTATCTGGTGTTCAATTAAGAGTTCCAGTTCTTCTTTGGACATAAATTTATTCCATCTCTACAAGTCTGAGAGGTAAACTATATTATGTTCCTCTAATTTGCTTATAATATCTCTCTTTATATCCAAATCATGAATCCATTTAGATCTTATCTTGGTATGTGGTGGTAGGTGTGAGTCAAGCCCTAATTTCTTCCACACTAGTTTCTAATTTTCCCAGCAGTTTTTGCTGAATGGTGAGTACTTATCCCAAAGCTGGGGTCTTTGGGTTTATCAAACACTAAATTGCTATAGTTATTGCCTAGTTTGTTCTGTGATCCTATCCTATGCCACTGATTGACTACTCTATTTCTTAGCCAGTACCAAATGGTTTTGATGATTGCTGTTTTATAATATAGTTTTAGATCTGGTACAGCAAGGCCACCTTCATCAGCCTTTTTTTAATTATTAATTCCCTTGAAATTTTTGACCTTTTGTTCTTCCAAATAAACTTTGCTACTATTTTTTCTAGATCTGTAAAATAATTTCTTGGGAGTTTGATTGGTATGGCACTAAATAAGTAAATTAGTTTGGGTAATATTGTGATTTTTATTATATTCACTCGGCCTACCCATGAGCACTTGATGTTTTTCCAATTGACTAGGTCTGACTTTATTTGTTTGGAAAGTGTTTTATAGCTTAGTTCATATAGTTCCTGACTTTTCCTTGGCAGTGGATTCCCAAATATTTTATATTATCAACAGTTATTTTGAATGGAATTTCTTTTTGTATCTCTTGCTGCTGAACTTTGTTGGTAATATATAAAAATGCTGATGATTTATGTGGATTTATTTTGTATCCTGCAACTTTGCTAACGTTGTGAATTGTTTCTAGTAACTTTTTAGTTGAGTCTCTAGGGTTCTCTAAGTATATCATCATGTCATCTGCAAAAAGTGATAATTTGGTTTCCTCATTACCTACTCTAATTCCTTTAATCTCTTTTTCTTCTCTTACTGCCAAAGGTAACATTTCTAATACAATATTAAATAGTACTGGTGACAGTGGGCAGCCTTGTTTCACTCCTGATCTTATTGGGAATGGTTTTAGTTTGTCTCCATTACATATGATGCTTGCTGATGGTTTTATATAGATGCCACTGATCATTTTAAGGAAAATCCGATTTATTCCTATACTCTCCAGTTTTTAATAGGAATGGGTGTTGGATTTTATCAAATGCTTTTTTCTGCATCTATTGAGATAATCATATGATTTTTGTTAGTTTGGTAATTAATATAATTGATTATGCTGACAGTTTTCCTAATAATGAACCAGCTCTGCATTCCTGGTATAAATCCTACTTGGTCATATTGTATTATCCTGGGGATGACTTTCTGTAATCTCATTGATAATATCTTATTTAAAATTTTTGCATCAATATTCATTAGGGAAATTGGTCCATAGTTTTCTTTCTCTGTTTTCACCCTAGCTGGTTTAGCTATCAGCACCATATCTTTATCATAGAAGGAATTTGGTAGTACACCTTCTTTCCCTATTTTTTCAAATAGTTTATATAGTATTGGAATTAATTGTTTTTTGAGTGTTTGTAGAATTCACATGTAAATCCATCTGGCCCTGGAGATTTTTTCTTAGGGAGTTGATTAATAGCTTGTTCTATCTCTTTTTCTAAGATGGGGATGTTTACATAATTTATTTCCTCTTCTGTTAACTTGGGCATTAAATTATCTTTTATATTAATGTCTTTTATGTTTACATCACTTTTATTTACAGTATATTTTTAATACTTTATCTCCCCACTCAGTAATCTATTCCTCATAACATAATCATTTACTTTTTAAAACCCATAAAATTAAATGACATATCAATCATGCTTAGATGACTATCCTAATTATCTCTCGCACTGACCAGTTGAGTCCCCAGAAAACATGTAATACATTCCTTTAAGGTTCTAGGGTTACCCCTGCAAGTTTGAGGATCATCTTTGTAGTACTAGAGCAAGCCCTTACCACTATGCTTCCACCATGAATACACATTGATTTATATTTCACAACTCAATTTGCTTGCAGAAATAAGTATTAACTATGGTGGTATAATAAAGACAGTTTTTATAAAATATTTCTCCAAAGATCTGTGATGCATTCTCCCACAAGGACATACAGAGTCCAAGGGAAAGTAGGCTCAAATTTGGAAAGAACATGTGGAAAATGAGTTAACTCAGAGTTCCTGAAAAAAATCTCTTTACTGGAGTTTTCAAAATGTTTTTCAGAGCTAGGTGGCATAGTAAAATTTTGGACCTGGAGTCAGTATGACCTGTGTTCAATTCTTCTCTTAGAGATCTACTAGCTATATGATATAATATATATCAATGATATAATAGCTATATATATCAAGTAATCATTTGACTTTGGTTTACCTCAGTATCCTCATCTGTAAAATGGGGATAACAATAGTACTTATCTCTCTTAAATTATTCCTTTTCAGAGGCAGATTTTTTTCTTCTCATCTGCCAGATGCTCACTCAACTCTGAATCTTTCTCTGGTCTGAATTCATTTGATATTTTATCTAGGGCATTTCCTTGTTTCTTTAGCCAATCTGAACACTCTTTTTATGCAACATCAATTTCACTTCATCCACTTTCTCAACATGCTTGAGTTATTATTAATTCTTGGTGATCCCATTTGGGATATTTGTGGGTAAAGATGCTAGTGTAGTTTGCCATTTTCTTCTCCAGATCATTTTACAGACAAGGAAGTGAGGCAAAGAGAGTTAAATGAGTTTCCCAGAATCACACAGCTAATAAGTGTCTGAGGCTGGATTTGAAATCTTGAAGATGTCTTCATGATTTCAAGCCCAGTGTTCCATCATCTAGCTGTCTCTATCCATTATCTCAACAGCAACCCTTAAATTCATCAAGGCTTTTTCACACTTAGTGGGAATGCTTTTTAGTGATTTCATTTAATCAGTTCCTATCTAAGACACCAAATGTTAGGATTTTATCATTTACATTATATGTGGAGGGATAATTTCTTTGATTAATTCACACAAGTGTATTATTGTAGTGTTCTATATCAATTTGATGTTACATTATGAGGATCTAGGTCTAGGACTGGCTGCTAGGTGATACAATGAATTGAATGCTGGGCCTGGAGTCAAGAAGGCTCATCTTCATGAATTAAAATCCAGCCTCAGTCACTAATCAGCTATGTGACCCTGGATAAGTCAATTAAGCACATTGACCCTAGTTACTCATCTATAAAATGACCTAGAGGAGGAAAAGGCAAACCACTCTAGAATCTTTGTCAAGAAAACCCAAAAAGAGGCCATAAAGAATTGGTTATGACTGAAAACAACTGAATGGCAAGAAAGTCTATGTGTGTGTTATTACTGCTATACTCTGAATCAGTCAGCCATATCTTAAATATTCTTCAGGCCTGCAGGGATAGAGCCACATATACCACTCTTCTGACCTGGCCTTTTCCCTATCTGAAGGGGAAGGAGAGAAACACCATTGTGTTTCTTCCACCTATCTCATTTTTTTTCTTGTTTTTGTCTTCCTAAGAAGAAGAAAAACACCATTCCTTCTTGTTCCCTCTGTCAGTCTCTTAACCTGGTGTGACCTATCTTTAGGGGAATGAAACACCATTCTATCCACTCCACTCATTGCTCACCTCAGTTGGGCTACCTAATGACATGAAAAAATTAGACCTTATACTTACTAGTAAAGATAGGAGAATATTAATATAGAAATAGATCAAATAAATGAAGTATGTGGTGGATTTTTTCCCCAATATTTCTTTGGAATCTTATCACCAGAGAAAACTTTTCTAAAAGCTGTCCTTTATTTGGGGATTGCCATGCTTTGTGTACCCTCTAAGAAATACTTTTGGAAAATCATGGGCAAGAATCACATAAGACAAAAAGATTGCTAAAAGTTAGTCCTTTATCTGCAATATTAAAATAAAAACATTTTGGAGTGTCCATGCAATTCTTTATCTTCAGATATTTTTCCTACCTTTACTCAACATAAAGAAAACAAGACCATGGTTTCTAAGAATACTATTTCAGGAATTTTAATGATTAATAAAGTTGTCAAACATTCCTTGACTTTCCAGTCTTTAAATAGAGAAAATCCTTTTAATATTTAAAACAAATGGAGAGAAGAACTGAATATGAACTTTCTGAGGCTAACAAGGATTGTGGGAGGGATAACTCCCTTTATTCCCTGCCTTCTCATCTTACAGAACAAGAAAGGTAACTAAGA
>JAJPUD010001687.1:90988-149508 GCA_023553655.1 Myrmecobius fasciatus | reverse complement strand
GGAAAAGTTTCAGGAAAGAACAAAGTGATTTTAAGTAGCAATCTGTTAGATGTATCAAGAATACTCAGTGCATTACATCACTGGGAAAGAAAGAGTAAATATTTCTTTTTTTTAAGAGTAAATATTTCAACAGACAATTAATCTACCTTAGTGCCAACAAGAGAAAACAAAAGCATCATTGATATACTTATTTTCTTTTCCTGGCTACAGTGTTGGAAAGAGCTACATGAGCTTACAAATTTTTGTTGTTTTGCAAGGTTGTGAGTTTCCAGAATACTCTCTGCAGCTGATGTAAGGTTAATTGCTGGAGCATCATTGGTTGGAATGAGCCTACAGTTAGCCTTTGGATTTTCATAACAACAAAGAAAATCTTGGCAGGGATTATTAGGAACAGTTTACAAATATGAATGTATTTAGATCAATTCCCTGAAAACTGTTTAAAAACTAATAAACTGAATACATTATAATTTTTTTTTTATTTTATTACTTTGGCGAATTCATGATCTCCCAAATATGAGCCAATGGAGATTGAAACACATCCAAACTTTTTATCCTTTGTGATTTTTGCCCAAATTTTCTCAGGTGTCAGAAAACCATGGAACTAGAAATGGAATGGACCTTAGAGGTCATCTAAGCCAACTGCTTCACTTTACAAATGAGGAAACTGAGAGACAGAAAGTTTAAGTAATCTGGTCAAGGTCAAGGATTACTCAAAATTTAAATCCAGATGCTTCAGCTCCAAGTTCACCATTCTTCCTACTTCACCATGCTGTCACCTTCGACGGTAGATTTTCCTGGTAGAAATTACTAATCATATAAATTATTTCCAAGATTTTAGTTTTATAGAAATAATCAAATATAGAAAAAATCAAATCAGAGCAGCCTCTGGTAGTTTTTAGTAGTCTGACAAAGCATCCAACAAATTTAATGTAGGATTAAGACTTGAATAGTCTCCACAAAGTAGACAGGCCAAAATCCCAATGTACCAAGATATTAAGCAGAATTTCCAGGAAAAGTACACAAAAAGTCATTACCCTAATGATGCCTGAAAACCCGTTGGGAGAGATAGTCAGTTCCTGTGACTAATTCAGTAAGATTCAAGAGTAGACTTGGAATAAACACATTTGAGTTTCATTATTTCCTTTGCCTTGTGTGCTTTCTGTAGAAATATTAATGAGTAGACATGAGGCACAGAATACCAAATATATCAGTAGACCAAGAGTAAGGAGATCAGAACTTTTAGTTAACTTTCTGTAATTAACTAACTAACTAAGCAATACCAACAAAGATACTTTAATCTTTCTGGGGTTTTCATTTCTTCCTCTGGGAAATGAAGACTAGATGATGTTCTCATAATTTGTGAAAAACAAAGGAAGAAAAGGGTGCCTGAATATAATTCCTGGATAATCCTTTTGTTCTGAAAAATTGAGCTACTTGAAATTCAATCTTAGCTCCTTAATGGTACTATCACAGTTCTTTAAGTCTTATTTTCTATTAGGAAGTAAAATTAACATTTAGATGTTTAAAAAGATTATATAGCATGATCCGTCATTAAGAATTAGTCAGCTTTAATAAACTGGGAAAACAATTTTCCATTCAAGGGTTCTGATAAAGGCCTCATTTCTAAATTTAATATAGAGAATTGACTCAGATTTATAAAAATTCAAGCCATTCTCCAGTTGATTAATGGTCAAATGATATGAACAGACAATTTTCATATAAAGAAATTGAAACCATTTCTAGTCATATGAAAAGGTGCTCTAAATCACTATTGATCAGAGAAATGCAAATTTAAGATAACTGATATATTACTACATATCTCTCAGATTGGCTAAGATGACAGGAAAAGATAATTTTGAATATTGGAGGGGTTGTGGGAAAACTGGGAAACCAATATGTTTTTTGGTGGAGTTATGAACCAATCCAACTATTCTGCAGAGCAATTTGAAATTGTGCCCAAAGGGTTTTCAAAATGTGCATACCATTTGATCCAGCAGTATTTCTATTGGGATTACATCCCAAAGGGATCTTAAAGGAGAAAAAGGGTCCCAGAAGTGTAAAAATATTTGAGGCAACCCTTTTTTGTAATAGCAAGAAACTGGAAATTGAGTGAATACCCATCAATTGGAAAATGGTTGAATAAGTTATGGTGTGTGAATGCTATGGAATATTATTGTTTTATAAGAAATGATCAACAGAATGATTTCAGAGAGGGGGCTGAAGAGACTTAAATGAACTGATGCAAAGTGAAATGAACAGAACCATGAGATCATTGTACATGACAACAACAAGATTATATGCAGGTCAATTCTAATGGACATGGCTCTTTTTTTTTTTTATTTATTTTATTTGCATAAAATATGTGTGGGTAATTCTTCAACATTAACCCTTACATAGCTTTCTGTTACAAATTTTTCCCCCCAACTCCCCACCCCTCCCCTACATGGCAGGATATCCACTACATGTTAATTATGTTAAAATATTGGCAAATCGAATATATGTATACATATTTCCAAACTTATCATTGTTGTGCAAGAAAAATCTTATCTACACAAAAGATATATCAGATAAAGGAAACACTGTGTAAGCAAACATCAATCAAGGAGTATGAGAATATTATGTTGTGGTCCACATTTCACATCCCTCTCTCTGGGTGTGTATGGCTTTCTTCAGTGAACAATTGGAGGTGGTTTGAAACATTTCATTGTTGAAGAGAGCCAGGACATGGCTCTTTTCAACAATGAGATAATTGAGGCCGATTCTAAAGATCTTGTGATGAAGAGAGCCATCTACATCCAGAGAGAGGGCTGTGGGAACCGAGTGTGGATCATAATATAGCATTTTTGCTCTTTTTGTTGTTTGTTTGCATTTTGCTTTGTTTCTCATTTTTTCCTTTTTCATCTGATTTTTCTTGTGCAGCATGATAATTATATATATATGCATGTATTAGATTTAACATATTTTAAACATATATAAAATATATTGGATTGTTTGCCATCTAGGAGAGGGAATGGAGGGAGAAGGTAGGGAAAAATTTGTAATACAAGCTTTTGCAAGAATCAATGTTGAAAAATTATTCATGCATATATTTTGAAAATAAGAAGCTGTGTAGGGGGTGGAGCCAAGATGGTGGAATGCAGACACCACCACTCTCTGTGAGCTCCTCTGATCTTCCCTCAAACCAAGAGCAGATTAAGCCTCTGAACTGGTTCTGGAGTGAAGGTTCCCCCAAATACTTGGAGTACAACACACTTCCATCAAAAATTACCTTGGAAGAACTCCGGAGCAGGTCTTTTTGGATGGACAGGGGATTGGGCTGCTTGCTGCACTCAGGCGCCAGCATGTGGCCTGGGTGGAAAAGCGAGGCTGGGACTGAGTGTGTTGGATTCTAAGCACCTGGGAAGTCCCTGAGAGATGCTTGGGCCACTTTGCTCTGTTTGCCGGCAGGTGCTTTGGCAGATCTGTCTTTGGTAAAAGGTGGATTGAGAACAACTGAAAATGCAGACCTAGCCCGACCAGCCCCACGCGGGAAGTCAACTACCCGAACTGCCCCGGGGCAGATTGAAGCATTTGTGGGTCCCCTGCTTTAATCAGACCTCAAGCTCTAAAAAATGAGTAAGAAACAGAAAAGAACAGACCTCGGATCCTGAGGTTCCTAAAGGGAAAGCAATGCCAGAGGAAACCACAAAGGCAGACATGAGCTGGTCCCCATTTCACAAGGCTTGCCTGGAAGATTGCATAAAGAATCTCAAAAGAGAGTTAGAAGAAAAAATGGGGAAATTAATTGAGATCAGTAAAAGAAGGATATAATGCCCTACAAAAAAAGATATGAAAAAGACACCAATTCACTGAAAAACAAAATTGGTGGAGTGGAAAAAATACCAGCTCACTGAAAAACAAAATTGGTGAAATGGAAAAAGACACCAACTCACTGCAAAACAAAAACAATGAAATGGAAAAAGACAACTTACTGCAAAACAAAATTGGCAAAATGGAAAAAGACAATTCACTGAAAAATAAAATTGGTGAAATGGAAAAAGACAACAATTCACTGAAAAATAAAATTGGCAAAATGGAAAAACAATGCAATGAACAAAAAAAATTCAATTGGCCAGTTACAAAAGGAGCTAAAAAAGGTAACTGAAGAAAATAATACTTTAAAAATTAAAATGGAACAAATAGAAGTGAATGACTCAATAAGACTTCAAGAATAAGTAAAACAAAAACAAAAATATGAAAAATAGAAGAAAACATGAAATATCTCCTAGAAAAAACAACTGACTTGGGAAACAGATCTAGGAGAGACAATCTAAGGATTATTGGATTTCCTGAAAGCCATGATGAAAAAATGAACCCAGACGTTATCTTCCAGGAAATCATGAAAGAAACCTGCCCTGATGTTTTAGAATCAGAAGGCAACATCGCCATCGAATGAATTCACCTATCACCTCCTGAAAGAGACCCCAAAATTAAAACCCCAAGGAATATCGTGGCCAGATTTCAGGACTATCGCACCAAGGAAAGGATATTGCTAGCAGCTAGGAAGAAACAATTCAAATACTATAATTAGAATCACATAAGATCTGTCAGCTTCCACATTAAAGGATCGAAGGGCCTGGAATCAGATATTCTGAAAGGCAAAGGAACTTGTATTACAGCCAAGAATAAGTTATCCAGCTAGAATGAACATTATCTGCCAGAGAAGAAGATGGTCATTCAATGATACAGGAGAATTTCACCTATTTCTAATGAAAAGACCAGATCTGAACAAAAAATTTGACCTCCAAACACAAAACTGAAGAGAAGCATAAAAAGGTAAAAAGGAAAGAACTTTTGAGAATATATTTCTCCTATGGGTATACTCAAAGAATGGGGATATAATTTGATTTTACTTTGATAAAAAGGAAAAGAAATTAGAGGTAGAAGGGCTATCATCCTGGAAAAAGAGGGAAAAGAAGGTAAAATAAAGTAAAAAAAAAGGAGATAAAAATAAGGTAAAATCTCATGAAAAGGCATAGAAAATCTAATATAATTGGGGGAAAGAAGGGAGGGCAATGAGCATTGTGTGAATCTTACTCTCATCAGATTGGGCTCTAAAAGAGTACATCAGACACATTTGGTTTCATAGAAAAACTTATCCCTCCTTATAGGGAAATGGGAGGGAAAGGAGGAAAAGAAAGGGATAGACTAATAGAAGGGAAAATAGAAGAATTAGGGGAAAGGTGTAAAAAAGAGGAAGGGGTTTTAAAGGGGGGAGGACTGTTAGAGGGAGGTGGTCATCAAAAACAAAATACTGGGGAGGGGAGAAGGGAGAAAGGGGAAAGGAAAGAGAAAAACATAACTTTGGGTAAATAAGATGGCAGGAAATACAGATTTAGTTATTTTAACTGTCAATGTGAATGGAATGAACTCTCTCATAAAACGGAAGCAGATAGCAGACTGGATTAAAAGCCAGAATCTGTTGTATACAAGAAACACATCTAAAACATAGAGATACATATAGAGTGAAGGTAAAGAGCTGGGTCAGAAACCTTTATGCTTCAGGTGAACAAACAAAAGCAGGGGTAGCAATCCTGACCTCAGGTCAAGTAAAAGCAAAGATAGATTGATTAAAAGAGATAAGGAAGGAAGCTATATTTTACTAAAGGGTATCATAGATAATGAAGCGGTATCAATACTAAACATATATGCACCAAGTGGTATAGCATCCAAATTCCTAGAGGAGAAATTAACCGAGATGCAAGAAGAAATAGACAGTAAATTTGTACTAGTGGGGGATCTCAACCTTGCTCTCTCAGAATTAGATAAATCAAACCTCAAAATAAATAAGAAAGAAGTTAGGGAGGTAAACAAAATGTTAGAAAACTTAGGTATGATAGATCTTTGGAGGAAATTGAATGGCCACAGAAGGGAGTTTACTTTTTTCTCAGGGGTTCATGGAATTTATACAAAAATTGATCATGTGTTAGGGCATAAAAACCTCAAAATCAAATGCAGAAAGGCAGAAATAGTAAATGCATCCTTTTCAGATCATGATGCAATAAAAATCACATGTAATATAAGACGAGGAGAAAATAGACCCGAAGTTAATTGTAAATTAAATAATCTAATTTTAAAAAAAGAATGGGTGAAAGAGCAAATCATAGACACAATCAATAATTCCATCCAGGAGAATGACAATATTGAGACAACATACCAAAATTTGTGGGATATGGCCAAAGCAGTTATAAGGGGTAATTTTATATCTCTAAATGCTTACTTGCATAAAATATATAAAGAGAAGATCAATGAATTGGGCTTACAATTAAAAAAGCTAGAAAAAGAGCAAATTAAAAACCCTCAATTAAATACCAAATTGGAAATTCTGAAAATAAAAGAGATTAATAAAATTGAAAATAAGAAAACTATTGAATTAATAAATAAAACTGAGTTGGTTTCATGAAAAAACCAACAAAATAGATAAGCGTTTTAGTTAATTTGATTACAAAAAGGAAAGAGGAAAATCAAATTGTTAGTCTCAAAAATGATGAGGGAGAACTTTCCTCCAATGAAGAGGAAATTAGAGTAATAATTAGGAGTTACTTTGCCCAACTTTATGCCAATAAATTTGATAATCTAAATGAAATAGAGGAATATCTACAAAAATATAGACTACCCAGGTTAACAGAAGAGGAAATAAATTATGTAAACATCCCCATCTTAGAAAAAGAAATAGAACAAGCTATTAATCAACCCCCTAAACAAAATCTCCAGGGCCAGATGGATTTACATGTGAATTCTACAAACATTCAAAGAACAATTAATTCCAATACTATATAAACTATTTGAAAAAATAGGGAAAGAAGGTGTACTACCAAATTCCTTCTATGATAAAGATATGGTGCTGATAGCTAAACCAGATAGGGTGAAAACAGAGAAAGAAAACTATAGACCAATTTCCCTAATGAATATTGATGCAAAAATTTTAAACAAAATATTAGCAATGAGATTACAGAAAGTCATCCCCAGGATACTATACTGTGACCAAATAGAATTTATACCAGGAATGCAGGGCCGGTTCAATATTAGGAAAACTATACGCCTAATAAATTATATTAATAACCAAACTAACAAAAATCATATGATTATCTCAATAGATGCAGAAAAAAGCATTTGATAAAATCCAACAGCCATTCCTATTAAAAACACCAGCGAGAATAGGAATAAATGGGCTTTTCCTTAAAATGATTAGTAGTATCTAATTAAAAACCATCAGCAAGCATTATATGTAATGGGGACAAACTAGAACCATTCCCAATAAGATCAGGAGTGAAACAAGGCTGCCCACTGTCACCAGTACTATTTAATATTGTATTAGAAATGTTACCTTTGGCAGTAAGAGAAGAAAAAGAGATTAAAGGAATTAGAGTAGGTAATGAGGAAACCAAATTATCACTCTTTGCAGATGACATGATGATATACTTAGAGAACCCTAGAGACTCAACTAAAAAGTTACTAGAAACAATTCACAACGTTAGCAAAGTTGCAGGATACAAAATAAATCCACATAAATCATCAGCATTTTTATATATTACCAACAAAGTTCAGCAGCAAGAGATACAAAAAGAAATTCCATTCAAAATAACTGTTGATAATATAAAATATTTGGGAATCCACTGCCAAGGAAAAGTCAGGAACTATATGAACTAAGCTATAAAACACTTTCCAAACAAATAAAGTCAGACCTAGTCAATTGGAAAAACATCAAGTGCTCATGGGTTGGCCGAGTGAATATAATAAAAATCACAATATTACCCAAACTAATTTACTTATTTAGTGCCATACCAATCAAACTCCCAAGAAATTATTTTACAGATCTAGAAAAAATAGTAGCAAAGTTTATTTGGAAGAACAAAAGGTCAAAAATTTCAAGGGAATTAATAATTAAAAAAAGGCTGATGAAGGTGGCCTTGCTGTACCAGATCTAAAACTATATTATAAAACAGCAATCATCAAAACCATTTGGTACTGGCTAAGAAATAGAGTAGTCAATCAGTGGCATAGGATAGGATCACAGAACAAACTAGGCAATAACTATAGCAATTTAGTGTTTGATAAACCCAAAGACCCCAGCTTTGGGATAAGTACTCACCATTCAGCAAAAACTGCTGGGAAAATTAGAAACTAGTGTGGAAGAAATTAGGGCTTGACTCACACCTACCACCACATACCAAGATAAGATCTAAATGGATTCATGATTTGGATATAAAGAGAGATATTATAAGCAAATTAGAGGAACATAATATAGTTTACCTCTCAGATTTGTAGAGATGGAATAAATTTATGTCCAAAGAAGAACTGGAACTCTTAATTGAACACCAGATAGATAATTTTGATTATATTAAGTTAAAAAGTTTTTGTACAAACAAAACTAATGCAGACAAGATTAGGAGGGAAGTGATAAATTGGGAAAACATCTTTACATTTAAGGGTTCTGATAAAGACCTCATTTCTAAAATATATAGAGAATTGTCTCATATTTATAAGAATTCAAGCCATTCTCCAATTGATAAATGGTCAAAGGATATGAACAGACAGTTTTCAGATGATGAAATTAAAACTATTTCCAGTCATATGAAAAGGTGCTCCAAATTACTATTGATCAGAGAAATGCAAATTAAGACAACTCTGAGGTACCACTACACACCTGTCAGATTGGCTAAAATGACAGGAAAAGATAATGACAGGTGTTGGAGGGGATGTGGGAAAACTAGGACACTGATACATTGTTGGTGGAACTGTGAACAGATCCAACCATTTTGGAGAGCAATTTGGAACTATGCTCAAAAAGTTATCAAACTGTGCATACCCTTTGACCCAGCAGTGTTTCTATTGGGCTTATACCCAAAGAGATCTTAAAAGGGGGAAAGGGACCCACATGTGCAAGAATGTTTGTGGCAGCCCTTTTTGTAGTGGCTAGAAACTGGAAACTGAATGTATGTCCATCAATTGGAGAATGGCTGAATAAATTATGGTATATGAATGTTATGGAATATTATTGCTCTGTAAGAAACGACCAGCAGGATGATTTCAGAGAGGCCTGGAGAGACTTACATGAACTGATGCTGAGGGAAACGAACAGAATGAGGAGATCATTATACACAGCAACAAGAAGACTGTACGATGATCAGTTCTGATGGACATGGCTCTCTTCAGCAATGAGGTGTTTCAAACCAATTCCAATTATTCAGTGAAAAAAGCCTTGTAGACCCAGAGAGAGGGATATGAAATGTGGACCACAACATAACATTTTCATGCTCTCTATTGATGTTTGCTTGCATTGTGTTTCCTTTCTCTGATTTTTTTTCTCATAGATACGATTTTTCTTGCACAAGATAAGTGTAGAAATATGTGTACATATATTCGATTTGTCAAGTATTTTAATGTAATTAACATGTAGCAAATTTCCTGCCATCTAGGGGAGAGGTGGGGACTAGGGGGAAAAAATTTGTAACAGAAAGCTTTGTAAGAGTCAGTGTTGAAGACTTACCTATACATATGTTCTGCAAATAAAAAGCTTTAATAAAGAAAAAACATTAAAAAGAAATAAAGAAATAAAAGAAAATAATAAGCTGCAATAACAAATTTAAAAAAGAATTAGACAGCTTTTACGCTAGGTGGAGCAGTGGATAGAGCACCATCCTTGAAGTCTGAAGGACCTGATTTCAAATTTGGCTTCAGACAGTTAACACTTTCTAGCTGTGTGACCCTGGCAAGTCACTTAACACCAGTTGCCTCAGGAGAAAACAAAAACAAAAAACCAACTGATTTGGAAAGTAGGCAACATGGTATAATTGGAAAAACAAAAACTGTATTTATAGAGAGAAGAAGAGAAATTCCATCCTGACTCTTCTGCCTGTTACTTACTAGATTTTGGGTAAATCACCTAACCCTTTGTAGATTTCAGTTCCTTTATTTGTAAAGTGAATTTATATTCCTAAACTCTCTTCCATTTTTACATCTGTAATGTATAATACTTTATCTTTGTCCTTTGAAGCAGATGCTTGCCTATAATTTGAAGGAAAACTCCAACAAATTCTTGGTTTTTTCATATACTATTGTGTAAAGATGACTCTGGGCCATTAAACTATGAGCTCCTTGAGAGAAGAGACTAGGGTTTTTGGGTTTTTTTTTTCCTTTTTTCTTTCTTGCTTCCTTCCCTCCTTGCTTGCTTCCTTCCTTGCTTCCTTCTTTTCTTTACCCCTCCCCCTCTCCTTTCTTTTTCTTTTTGTTTTTCTTTTGTTTCCTTAGCACAGTAGCTATTATTGACTTCACTTCTTCACTTACTAAGGAAACACAAGCTTTCATTTGTTCTGTTGTTGTTGAATTGTTTTCACTCATGTCTGATTCTTGATGACCCCGTTTAGATTTCCTTAGCAAGATACTGGAGTAATTTGCCACTTCCTTCTCTGCCTCATTTTATAGATGAGGAAACTGAGGCAAATATGTTAAATGACTTGCCTGGAGCCAAATAGTGTCTGAAACTGGATTTGAATCCAGTTCTCCCGACTCCAGCACTCTACTGTGCAACAAAAAGAACTGGACTATGTCTATTGTTCGAAGACAACTTTACTAAGTTTGGAGACATTCAGCGGTACTTTCCATTTTCTACCCAAATATACTCTGTTGTATTTCTTTATCATGTCTCAGGAATCTCTTCATTTTGAAAGATTACTTTAGCCCTGGAGGACCCTTCTGTTCAGCTACTTATGACACAAGCCAGCTTTGTCTTAAGTTCCCTTCAGTCTGAACTCCTCTGGAATTCTCCATCATTTCCCCCATCTACCTTTCATTCATTTTCTTTTTGTTGATTGTCTTTTTTCATTAGAATGTTAACTCCTTTGAGGTCTAGGACTGACTTCTGTTCTTTTTGTTTGTTTATTTTCCTCAGTGCTTAACTATTATCCTCAGTGCTTAACTATTATCCTCAGTTTAAGGAAAAAGAATCAATAAAGACCTATTAACTTGTATTTTCAAAATTTCAAATACAAATTAATTTGTAGATAGCAGAGAAAGCATTGAGCTAGGAGCAACAAGACCTGAATTCTAATCCTGATAACATGATTGCACAAAAACTGCTTAACTAGATCCCTAACACATAGTAGGCACCGATTAACTGACCAGTTTACCAATTAGGTTTCAAGGGGATATCTTTTGTAATCACAGTAACTTTTTTTCCCCCTTGAGTCAATTGGGGTTAAGTGACTTGTCCAGGATCACACAGATAGGAAGTGTTAAATGTTTGAGACCAGGTTTACACTCAGGGTCCTTCTGACTTTGGGATGGTGCTCTATCCACTGCACCACCTAGCTGCCCCAGGTACAGTAACTCTTCAAGATCAACTATTATGTTTAAGGGGATTGCAATTTGTATCCATGGAGATTTGTTGGAATCTTAGATCCTTGAAATAAGTTACATTTTTGAGTCAAAAAATCCCCACAAACTTTTATTTTTCTTAAACAATTAAAACCTTATGTAAAAAAACCCCAAACTTTCCTGATACACATTAAATAGAATATTAAGTCTATATTACAGCATATTTTGTAAAATAAAAAAAACTCACTTATTATTAACTGTTACCATTAATTTCTTTATCATGCAGTGGAGAGTAGTGGCCATTTAATCAATACTTACTCAATTGAGTTTAATGTAATTATACTAGTAACTTTAATTAGAAAAAAGTACTTTCAAGTAGAGGTCCTTGGGAATTTGCTTTAATGAAGGAAAAAATAATGTGTAATTAGCATATTAATTATAAATAGCACTTGAATGATTAAAGTAGTTTGTTCAGTTAAACATCTTCTCCACAATCTCATTTATCTCATTCACTTGTTCAGCAACTCCTTTCTTCATAGATAGAAAAAAAAATAAACTTCAGGCCAACCAGTACTCAGATGATTTGAAATTCTTACAAAACAAGATGCCACATCTTTCATAGGACTTACAAAGCCAGAAAGTAAAGCTACCTCATTTTTTTATTTAAATTAATTTACATTTGAATCTATCATCCCTATACATCCAATGAAGATCTGATTTGAAATTCTACTCTTCATCTTTGTCTACTTCAAATCACATAATCACACAATTTCATGGTTGGAAAATATCTCAGTATCCCTAGTAGTTCAAATCATTCCAGAAGAATTCTCTCTATAATATTTCTGACAATTAGTAGTCTAGTTTTTACTTGAAGGACTCTAATATGAAAGAAAAGGAAAGAATCATAACTTTCTAAGGTAGCCCATTCTACTTTGGGTCAACTAGGCAGGGCAATGAATGAAGCATTGGATTTGGAAACAGGAAAATCTGGGTTCAAATCCAGTCACTAGCTATGTAATCTTTGGTATGTCACTTAACCTTCTGCCTCCATTTCCTTATCTATTAAATTAGCTTAATAATATAACAACTCCCAAGGTTATCGTGAGAATATTGAAATAATTTTTGTAAAGTATTTTATACACCTTAAAGTGCTATGTAAACATTAGCTATTATTATTTGGAAAGCTCTGCTTTTTATGATTTTTTTTTCTCTCCTTTTCTTCCTTATGCTGTACCTAAATGATAATCTTTTCAAAGTCTACCTTCTGCTCCTAAGTCAGTCTTCTGGAGTCAAATGAAACCATCCTAATTTCTCATGGAGAAGGTAGTCCTTCAAATTTTTGAAGATGGCAATCAAGCCTTCTTCTGTTTCCTCCATACAAATACAATAATTTTTTGACTTCTAATTTGTCTATTTGTGGTCCCTCAGGTTCCAGTCAGTTGGACTGATTTGTCTCATTTTATAGGTAAGAAAACTGAGACCTACAGAGGTGAAATAGTTTTTTGCACAATCATGTTTCAGGACTAGAATTCAGGTCTTGTTGCTCCTAGCTTAATGCTTTCTCTACTATCTACAAGGATTACACTGCTCCTGAAATTGTGAAATACAAGTTAATAGGTCTTTATTGATTCTTTTTCCTTAAGAAATAAAATAGTCCTTTTGCATGAAGTTAGGTTTTCTCCAACATATAAATCTGCCTCCAAAGTTTACCTTGGGGGTTTCAAAAGACTCTACTCCTGGTAATGAGATAGAAAAGCTATTCATTATTGAGGATTAATGTTCTTGATGGGAATAGAGTGCCAAGCAATTAACACCTTGTAAACTTGATTAACTGCTGAAACACTCCTGGGTGCTAAAGAATATATTTAGTATAGAGTCATTCAAGACCATAACCATCTATTTGATTGCAAAGCCAAGAGACAAAACAATGTCTAAATTATACCTGCAAATTGACTATTGGACTGTTTCTTACATCATTTTACCTTTGTGATTAAGGGACTTGGAGATGTTTTGCACCTTCTTGTTTGAAGTCTCTGGAGGTTGCCAGTTTTAAAATGAGCAATGAAAGGTGAGAAGAAATTATCTTCTCAAGGTAATTAAGCAAATAATTGCTTAATTTTATTGCTGACATGAAGAAATGGCTGTCTTAGAGACACCAGGGGGTATCAATCAGGCTAAGTGCCAATTAAGAAGGTAGGAGAATAAGAGGCAGCAGTTCTCACAGAATTCAACTTTTAGATTAGAAATAATAACTAAGGTTTTCCCCACCAATTCTTCAATTTTTCAGTGATTCTGCTGAATGAACCTCTCAAATCCCCCACTCTGGGAGGAGTTAATCCATGCAGTTTTGGGACTCATTTCAGACATAGTTGTCCCCTATTGAAGGGTGAGTGAGTTAGTTCTCAATGCTTATCAAGCTCCAGATAATGCTTCAGTACCTCCAGCAAGGCACCAAGGCCTACTCAACAACTCTGATATTGTGTGTGTATTACCCTTTCTCTATTTTCCGTGCTCTTTCCCTACTTTCTTTTTCTTGGTCAGGTGACAATAATCATATCAATATTACCCTTACTACTGGAAAAGGAGTGAAAATCTATTGTTTTACAATTCTATTCATAATTCTTGGGTGTTATAGAGAATGAAACTGCCTTCTTTGCATACCACTCCTCAAAGTGCTGTATCCCCTTTTGGAACATCAACTTAATGAGGGCAGAGATGTCTCCATTTTGTACTTTTATTCCTAGTATCTAGTACAAGGCCTTGCACGAAAACGGGTGTTTAACACTAAGTATTGATGGTTTTGGAACTACCCAATGGCCAAACCCAAAGCATGATACAGTGGAAAAATCATTGGATTTGAAGTCGAGGGACCTAGTTTAAATATTTTGCCTCTGATACTACTTGTGCAATTTTGAACAAATTTCTTTGTTTTAAATTTTCTATAGTATTTTATTTTTCCAAATACATGTAAAAATAGTTTTCAACATTTATTGTTGTAAGACTTTATGTTCCATTTTTTTTCTTTCTCTTTCTTATTTCCCTGCTCCCCAAAGCAGCAAGTAATCTGATATAGGTTAAATATGTTGAGCAAGGTTTTTAACTCCTTTTTTACCTCAGTTTCCATATTTGTAAAAGAACATTTTATTTGATGGTTAGAATTACTAGTCTTCCAGAGACTTAAATTTCCTTCTTGCTCTATATTTATAATCCTATGATTTTTGTGGATTAATAGAATGATATTTAAATGGACAGGGCAGGGGTCTCTAGCAGAATATTGCAGAAATATGGTTTGTAAGATATTTTTGCTAATGATTACATGAAGATATAGATCAGAAGTATGGTATAATTGAAAATAAAATGCTTTTGGGAAAGCCTGGGTTTAAATCAACATCCAACACTTGTTAAGCTGTTTCACCACAGAAAAGACACAGGAAATATCTCAGACTCTCAGTTTCTTAACTTGTAAAAATAGGATAATCATCACTATAGTATTTACTTTAAAGGTTTGTTATGAGACTGAAATGAAATAATGTATCCAAAAATTTTTTTTATCGACCTCAAAGCATGGTATAAATTTCAGTTATTATGGAATACTTATTAAATTTGGACATAATATGAAGTTGAAAGGAATGGATAGCTAGCATGTTGGATGATAGCATCAAAATCTAAAAAGAATTTCATATGCCAGCAAAACTTAACAAGCTAAAACATAGTGTTTCTATGTTTTAGGCTAACTGGCTGAAGGTTTTAAGGAATAAATGTAAAGTCCTGTTGCTGTTCAGACATTCAGTCATGTCTGACTCTTCATGACACTATGGACCACAGCATGTCAATACAGTCCATATGCTTTTCTTGGGAAGGATACTGGAGTGATTTGCCATTTCCTTCTTCAGGGAATTAAGACAAACAGATGTTAAGTGACTTATCCAGTCATATAGCTGGTCTGAAGCTGTATTTGAACTCAGGTCTTCATGTCTCTAGGTTGCCAGATAAGCATGACATGGAAAGATTTCAGTTTGAGCAAAAACAACTTGGCACTTTTAGTGGATTCTCAGTAAAATATAATGTAATACATCTGACTAAAATGCTAATTCTATCTTGGCCACAATAACAAAAGTGAAAAAATCCAGAATAAATGAAATGTTTATTAAATGCTTATATTTGAGGACACTATGCTAAACACTAGTGGCACAATTTGAGAAGTAGTACACTGTTGGAGGCAATACATATGGAAGACTTAAGATATTAGTCTGTGAAGTTATTGATCACTTAGGTATAATAATCATATTACTTCTGGCATAGTGTATCTAGTTCTGAGTGCCACATCTTAGAAGTGCCACATATTGGCAAGGTGAATAGTGTCCAGAAGAAGGAAACCACATATTAGAGAGATTGGAAGTCATGCCTAGGAGATTGAAGGAACTGAAAACTCAAACTGGAGAAGAGAAGGTTCAGAGAAGGACTGATAGCAATTTTTGAAAATAAGAAGAATGAGAGAGGAATTATCTGTATTTTGTTCTCTATGGAAACAACTGAGTAGAAATTATATTTACATATATATATATATGTGTGTGTGTGTGTGTGTGTGTGTGTGTGTGTGTGTGTGTGTGTGTATATATATTTGACCAGCATAAGGAAAATTTTTCTAAGAATTTGAGCAGCCCCAAAATATAATGGGCTGTCTTCTTACACATTGAGTTTCCCCATCAGTACAGGTCTTCAAGTAGAGGCTGGTTGATCAATTGCCACAGTAATAGACTGGATTCATACTTTAGATAAAGAATGGATAAAATTACCTTCTAATCTTTTGAAATTCTTATTTTGATGCATAAAATCATAGTATCTAGACCTGGAAGGGATTAAATAATCTAGTTTATTGCCTTCATTTCAGATAAGAAAACTGAGTTTCACATAGTTGAAGTGAGTTGCCTAAAGTTACCTAAGTACTGTAGTTGATTGGTTGTTGTCCTTTGTTCTTAAAGAGGATCAAAATGATATCCTTATGTTAGAATCAAGTTAGAGTGTGTCTAACTGGACACACAGTTATCTTGATCAGACCAGTATGAGCTTATAATGCTCTGCCATAGGTTAGGCACAAATAGTCCTTGTAAACATTTGGGGTAGCTTCTCTAAATTTGTACATCTTGTGTTTCTCTTGAGCTACTGCAATCCTGCTTCTCTCATAGAGCACATCACCTTCTCTGATGAGGATACATCATACTGGTCAGTCGTGTGTCACTGATTCTCATGTCACACAATCAATTCTGAAATTCTTGAAAGAGAAAGAGAACTTGTCTCACTACTTCTTACCATCATGTGAGCACTTACCCTTGTTTAAGTTCTCCACAAAATAGTCTTTTAGTCAAGTATACATTTGGCATTTGAATAATGTGGTCAGCCTATTGGAATTACACTTTCTGTAGAAGAGTTTGAATGCTTGACAGTTTAGGTTAATAAAGGACTTCAATGTCTAGTACCTCATCCTGCCAGGAGATCTTTAGAATTTTCCTAAGACAATTCAAATGGAAGTGATTCATTTTCCTGGCAAAATGCTGCTCACTGTCCTATATACTCTACTGTATCCTGTACTATGATAACAGAACAGTTGTTGAGGTTGGGAAGGGGGAACCAAAAGTCTCAGACCGGTGTCATGAGGTGTCTCAAAAGAATTTGCAGGCTTGAACTCATCTCATAGTCAAGGAGCAAAGTTTTATTGGAAGTAATATGTGCCATTGCAAAGTGGACTGAATTCTAAGGGAATCCAGTAAAGAAAACGAAGCAAGGAGATACACTCATACAACTTTTAATCATAGATATGTTAATTCTGTGGCCCAAGGGTAAGGCTAGGGAGTAATCTCTATTAATTCAGGGTGGTTTCCAATAATTTGATTATCACTGACCATATCATTCACTATTGTCTAAGGAGCTTGATCTGTGCAAGTTTCCTGAGGCCTGAAGCTATCTAGCTAAGAAGTGGTCAGAATCAGATAGATTACAAGTTTCCTGAGGCAGACTCCAAAACCAAAAGTTTTAGGATTTTTTATTATATCACAGTGATTCCATACTTTAAATCTTGACAAAATATTGAAGCTAGGATTGTCTGTTACAACCACTCCTTTAATTAAAATAAGTTTGTAAAGATATGTTCTTTCTGAGTCATGCATAAAAATAGTTATGAAATCATATTTGAACTCTCTCTGGGATAAATATCTATTAATACAATTGAGGGTGTGACTTGTTTTTAATGTCAGAGCCAAGGAGAAAGTTGTAGCATAGCAATTTATGAAAACTGCCAATCTCTTAGAGAAATGAATAGCTTACATCATAATTTTGCTATTTATGTAGAGGATTGTACATCTGTACTCAAATGTTTGCTTTTCATTATTAATTTTTTTCTGTTATTTCGTTCTTCCACTATTAGGCATTTATGTTTTATGCAATACCCATTTATAATGTAAATTCATTTGACAAATATCTCATAGAAAATTTTATTCCTGGGCACTTGGTACTTTATTATTCTGCATTTTAATATTTGGTAGGTTTTCTTTTAAAAAAAACACTATTTTGAGTCTAATGAAGATATTTCTTTTTTTATGAAAATTTAATTCTGCATTATCAAAGAAATAGAAAATGTGTAGAACTTTAAGTTTTTTTATATTTATATATTTGTACATGAATGAGGAACAAATAGCTTAAATTGGGCTGTTCTCTCCATTTGTTAGTAGCTATTTTAAATATTCCTTAATTCAACTCAACAAACATTTATTAGGTGCAGAGTATTGTGTGAGGCACTGAAGAGGATGCAAAGCTTAGATCATTCTTATTTGGAATGGTTACCATGGGAAAGCTAGTCAGTGGCTAGGATTATATATCAAGATTATTGAAGTTCATTTGTAGTTCAGTGTGAGGAGGTCACTATCTGGTTTGAATTGGAAGTCAATAATATAAGAATCTTGACTTGATTTGATACCTTTTTTGAAACATTAAAATGTCTTGCGACCAAATTTTTTAAAATACATTGAAACAAAAAGACCCTTGAATCCAAGAAACTAGTTATTTGTTATTTTTAAAAGGTCTAAGATAAAAATATTAGTGTGGGGTTTTTATTTCAATTCTGTTTCTGAAATGGTCCTTGACAGGAACTGGAAATAGTTCTTGTCAATGCATCCATTATCTCCTGTTACCAGAAGATATGTGGGAGGCAGGGAGGGATTTCAGAATACCTTGTACATAGGAATTACATATCTGTCATTTAGTCAAAAGAAATGATTAATGAGTAAATCAAATGAAAACCTTGACTCTTCACAAACAACTTCTATGCCTGGAATGCTTAAGTTTATCTTTATTTTTCAGAAATGTTTTTCCTCATTTTATGACTGGCCAGTTTTTCTAAGTGACCAAACAAAAACATGTTTTGGCATTCATGGAACCCAGAAAAGCCTAGGCAATTATAGACTAATCCCAAAAGGTTTGAAGTGCCTTTTTTAAACTAGGAAAATGAACCATCCACTTTCTTATCTTGTGAAATGGGCAAGTTGAAAACATTCTTTGAAACAATTACAGTACTCAGTTTCTTTTTCCTCTAGAGATCAATGTACATACAAAGCTCAAATTTTATTTTTCCACACCCTCTTACTTTCAGATTTCAACTGAGACCAATTTTTTGTCTCTTAGCAGAAACTCAACATTTGGGATGGTCTCAAGTAAGACAAAGTAGAGGCTTAGGAGCATTTAAAAGAGGAATTGGGATAGCTGTACTTTCTATGTAGGACCAAAGTTTTGGTTCCACTCCTGAGAATAGGAGTTGAATAAGATCTGGTTTCTAAATTCCGTTCCTTCAGGACCTATAAAGAGGCAGCAGAAAATTTAACAAATGACTGACAGACTTGTACTTTCTAGTAACTAGAAAGCCTTTTATAGCATGCAATTCACTCAAAGTTCAGTTCAATGGTAGTGACAATAATATGTAGGTGGCAAAGTGGATAGAGTACTAGATTTGGAATCAGGAATATTCATCTTCCTGAATTTAAATCTGGCCTGAGACACTTCCTAGCTGTGTGACCTCGGGGGAGTCTCTTAATTGCTTCAGTTTGCTCAACTATAAAATGAATGGAGAAGGAAATGGCAAACTACTTCATATCTCTGCCAAGAAAATCCCAAATAAAGTCACAAGATTGAAACCACTGAGCAACAGCAATGATACAATGATTAAACCTTTTAGGTGTATAATAATAAAACCTTTGTTTTAAAGGGATCTTTGTGAAGGCTACATAGTGTAATGCATTAAAGGATAGCCTCTCTATGTCAAGATTATAAGTAGCAATGATGCCATTTGTAGCATCACACATTTTGTGTGCATTTGTGGAGGGAATTTCCATACCACAAAACTACATTGATGATGTCACAAGCTCAAATAAGGACAATTCACTTAATAGCAATCTACTTTGTTCTAAAAACTCCAAAAGTTTTCTTATTTTCTTTCTGAATGCTTGCTGTTTACCAGTAGTTGGGAAAATGAACGAATGGTTTGATCTATGGATTTCTGAAGTGAACTGACCAAATTCCCTAGCAAACTACTTATGTCTCCTAAGGTCATTCCAGACTATTAGCCCTCATCTATTATGTAGTGAGGCAGGAAATGTTTTCCTCCTTTTTCATATGAGCAATTAATTGGGGAGAATGCAAACAGCTCAATATGCTATGCTATCAGCACCCTCCAGTTGTTTACCATGGCCTTTGCAGTCTTAACTGGGACATTAAGTTCTTTTAGATACTAGTTAGGGCAACATGGTTTTATATATAAGGCAAAATAAACACTTCCTGTAAAGCTTGAGAGGATTACTTCCCTGAGCCTTATCTCTCAATGTCATATGAGATAGAGAAGAAGAAAAATTCCGTTTTCCTGAAGTCTCATTCTTCCTTTAGAAAATTATGCTAGTATGACTTCAGATCATTCTGTTTTGCCTCAGAGGAGACAAAAAAACAACACTTCTTCCCTCTCTGCATGTAATCTTTCTCTCTGCCTTCCCCTTCTACCCCTACACTTAATTTTTCTGTTTATGAATGGATCTGGCATATGTTCAAGGTCGTCTAAAAACAATAAAGCACCTCAATCACTCCCATTCTTAAGATCCTGTTTGAAAAGGATTGTTTTTGTGTTGCCAAAATCTTATGAGTTGTCAGTACTGCATGCCAGAGATGCTGAGGAATTTGACTATTTCCAAAGGAAATTTTTTTATTGTTGTGGGCCCCCATGGCGAAAACACTCTGTTATTGCAAAGTAAATGTAGACTTTGGCTTGGAAAATATTGTCTGCACAGGGATGGCTTGAGACCTTTCCATCAAGATAGGCTTACCATGATTTACTCTATAAAGTTAACTTCATCTATGGGGAGACTGCCAGAGAGGCCACCCAGCTGAAAAGCAACTCTCCTCCTTTTGTCTTACATTCTGTTATGAATTGCATTGACTAATATATTTCTACATAAATATTTCTTTCCTCACTTAGAAAAAATAAGACCACCTTGATTGTTTATCAAATATATTGTTCATCAAAACTTTGCATTTTGTTTTTCACTGTTGGCAATGGTATGAGGTATTAAGCAAATAATTAATTGTACATAATGTCTATTTTTAAGAAGTGAGATACTGTGGAAAGATCACTAATATGCCACAAGTTTGAATCTATGCCTTGTCACTACCTATGTAGGCTTGCCCAAGTCACTCAACTTTCTTGGCAATCAGTTTCCTCATTTGTTATTGATGGACTAAGTCATATCTATGGCCTCTTCGACTTTAGAACTATGATTATAAAAAAAGAAACACTTGAAGGGTGCTTAGCAACTAGGGTCTGAAAAAGAAAACACATCTGACATACTTTCAAGTTTAATCTGTACTACTAATATTTTTCTCTTTCACTTTCCTAAGTCTGGACAATCAACAAAACAATATATCAAATGCTGATTTGTAGCATTTGCTAATTTTCAGAATAGAAATGCTCACTCTGAAAATTTAACAACTGGCTCTCTAAAAGGAACAAGTTTCAAATTCCTGTAACACTTATATAGATGGTTATGCCCGTATATTTCACCAGTTCTTGGGCATACAATCAGCAGAATAAACATTAAGAAGATCATATATTTTTATCACTTTGATGCCAAGCAAAAAGGCATTTTAAGAGTATGGAACAATAGTAATACATGTTAATTTCAAAATTGGGAGGGAACTGATAGATCAGCCAGTCTAACACTTATTTAAACAAGAATTCACTCTGTAACCTCCCTATCAAATGGTCATTTTGTTGGAAATGAAACAATGAAGGGGAAATCACTTATGCATATCTCTGATTTTTTTTTCATATATCAAGACTATATTTTTTTTTCTTCAATTTCCACCAGTCCTCTCTAGTTCATGATAATTTTAATATTGGGAGGGAAGTCTTAGATCAACCAGTCTACACATATCTAAAAAAATTGCACTATAATGAGCCCATCAAATGATTATCCAACTTTTGCTGGAAGAGCAACAATGAAAGGAAATCAACTTTTATGCACATCTGTAATGTTAGAAAGTGTTTTTTTTCTCTCTCTCATATATCAAACTTATATGTTTCTTTCTCCCATTTCTACCAATTCTTCCTAGGCTCTGACCCATGGCACTCAGGAGAACAAGTTTAATCCTTCATATCTGTCAACTTGTCAAATAATTGAAGATAATGATGAAACCAAAGCTTGGGACAACAGTTGCCATTCAATTGATCTCAACAAGGTTGCTGCTCTGCCATGTACCAAACTTTGGCTTCTCTGAATTAAATTCTAACCAGTATCTCATTGGGATGGGTAGAGTGTGACTTTCTGGGACTAAATGTCTCCATTACAGAACCCAGAGAAAGACTGAAAGCTATAATGCTGTATTTTCTATTTATTTTCTTACCAGACTTGTGAGTTCTTTGTTAGAGGGACCTTCCAATGAGGAAACACCAATGCAGATAAACAATAGCTCTTATCTTTTAATCTTAGAGATTTTCCTAAGACACTAAAAGATTTGATGACTTGGCCAAGTCAACCAAGAACCTGAATTTCTCAGAGAAAAGGTTCTGACATTTCCTTTGTTAGAATTCAAGTTCAATCAATTTAGAAGAGCTGTGACCTTTTTAGGACCGATATAGTTATTATAGACAAGGCAAAGTCTCTCACTTGGGCTATCAATGTTGTGACTTTCTTTTTATCTTTTCAACATTAGATTTTTAATTATCTAATTTTTTTCTGACTTTAATTTCCTCTTATTTCCTTTCCAACCTTCCTAAAGAAAGAAATACAGAATTCTTTTATCAGAGTTGAGCAAAGCAATTTTCCATTTTGGGCATGTATAAAAATATATTTCTCATTCTACATATTAGTCTATCATCCCTTGGTCATAACATAGAAAATATTCTTCATCATTGTTCTCTGAAATTATGGTTGATCATTTTGTTATCAAAATTGTCTTCGAGAATTTCTCATTATTATAATTTTAATGTTATTGTATAAAATTTCCTCTTGATTCTTCTCATTTCATTCTGCATCAAGTACTATAAGCCTTCCCAATACTCTAACACTGTTTCTTTCTTCATTTCTTATGGCACAATAGTATTGTTTTCTTCATATGTCAAAATTTATAGGATCACTGATATGGGCGTAGTCCTTCTTTTTGGACTTAGTATATTTAAATTCCTTTATTTCTTCTCTATTCCTTGAGAAAGTCCAGTAAAAGGAAGTCTCATTACATGGTCAGTTTTATTCTTTGCCTCACCTTTAAGACGTTATCACAATAAATACATATAAAAACACACACACACATTTATTTGGAAGAAGTAAACCCAAAGGATGTGAAAATCAAGCTCATAGAAGTATTTCCACATAATTTCTGTATTACATATTGAAGTTATATTGGGATATGTCAAGCACAATCTTTCCAGTAGCTTGGAAATATTGACTGAACAAAGGAATGTTTAAGACAATTTATTTTTTTTTCCTGACATTGACTTATAGATGGAAAATTTGAAACTTTAAATGATTGACTAGAAAAGATTATAGTTTAGGCTATCTCTTTTTGGAGAATAATTAGAATTTTGATGTCAAGGAAAGTTGAGTTTTTTAATATAATAATTGAACTAGAGCAAGTAAGTCAGAACATGGGCACACCAATAAGCATTATTATGCTAGTATAGATATCTGAATTGTCCCTTCAAAGATGAATTCCTTATGCTAAATATTACTACTGAAAAATGAAGAACACAACTGTTTGCTAAAAGAAAGAATCTAATTAGAAACATACAAGTTTTTCTTATATTTTGCAAAGAAACTCTCAAGTGAGCTGTTGTATTTTGTTTTTATTTTTTTATTTTTATTTTTTTATTTTTTTGCTGAGGCAATTGGGGTTAAGTGACTTGCCCAGGGTCACACAGCTGTTACGTGTCTGAGACCAGACTTGAACTCAGGTCCTCCTGACTTCAGGGCTGGTGCTCTATCCACTGCGCCACCTAGCTGCCCCTGTATTTTGTTTTTAACTAATGATTTCTTTCTTGATGACCTTCTACTTCCAGTGTCCCATTAAACTGTTTCGTCATTTTTTTTTTTAATTTGAAAATCCATTGCTTGATTTATTAAGAGAGAGAAAAAAACCTGCAGGATTCTATAAATCTTGTATTGAACTTGTTCTTTTTTTTTTTTTTCTGCTTTAGCCAGAACCCTGAGGGTCTTCCCCTCAAGATGTATTTATTTGATGATTTTTTGGCTAGGTGAAAGGAGATTCTTTGCCTTAATTGCTATCAGCCTTAATCACTGAATGGGTAGGTGTGGCCTTAGTAAAAATGAGACGTATTAAAGACCTGAGCTTAAAAAGGCCCAAATCTCCCTTTTTCCAAGACCATCTCTAGTTGTCTTGATATGGATCTGGCCACCTGAACTTGTTCTTTAGTCATTTTCATGTACATCTGACTCTCTGTGAACCTCTCTGTGGTTTTCTTGGCAAAGAAACTGGAGTGTTTTGTCATTTCCTTCTCCAACTGAGGTAAACAGGGTTTAATGCTTTTTCCCAGGGTCACACAGCCAGTTAAGTATCTGAGGCTGGATTTATTTCAAGTCTTCCTGACTCCAGGTCGTACAATCTATCCACTTAGTCATCTAGGATCCCTCCTCCTTCTCCCCAACCCCCAATCCCATGAACTAGCCATCAAGAAAACATAGTTTTGAAGAATAGGATTCACTGTCTGTATTTCAATTTTCAAGCTTCCAAATGTGCATCATTTGGTATGGAATGAGAAGAGTATGCAGACATTTTCCCATAAGTGTTAGGTTTTTCTTTTGTTTTCATTCCTAAATGGTATGTTTTACCAAGGTCCCTTACTTGACCTTAAAGAATAATAGAATAAGACTGCCAGGGGTAGAACATAGATGGCAGCGTGAAGCCAGGAAGCTGCTCAAACTCTCTCAGTTTCCCTTAAAAAACACATGAAACCAAGCCTCTGAACAGGGTCTGATGGGCTAAAACCACTCTAGTTCAAGATAGATTGGAAAAACTTCAAGAACAGTTAGTCTCACTGGGGTAAAAAAGGGTGTTTAGTTCAATTCAGACAGACTCTGGGAAAGCAAATAAGAAAGAAAGTAAATCAACAACTGGAACCCTTGGTCCAGGTTCAGTAGAGAAGCAGATCAGGGGGGCAGCCTCTAGTCTCAGCACAGAAGACAAACCCTGGGGAATCAGGCTTTTCTTGGAAAGATTAAGCAAAGCTACCCCCTTGCAAATACAAGGGGCCCCTGTGCTCAAAGCCAAAGCCCAGAACTGCACAGGAAGCTTGGAACAGCAATTACTTTACCTCAGGAGCAGAGCTTAACCACAGAAGTAAAAAAAAAAAAAAAAAAAAAAAAAAGAGGAAATACAAAAGGAAAAAAAAGAAAATTAGAAAGAAACAGGAAAGAACCATGACCATTGAAAGCTACTGTGGTGATAGAGAAGACCAAAACACCAACTCAGATGAGGACAAAATGTTCACAGAGGAAATCACAAAGAGTGATATAAATTGGCTTCAAGCACAAAGAAGCTTCTTGGAAATGCTAATAAATGACTTTAAAAGACAAATAAGAGGTAGAAGAAAAAATGAGAAACAATGCATATGCAAGAGAGAGTCAACAGCTTGGAAAAGGAAGGCAATTCCTTAAAAAGTACAATTGGCCAAATGCAAAAACAAAACAAAAAAAAAAAAAAAAAACAACCCAACAACAACAACAACAAAAACCCACTGGAAAAAAAAATCTTCAAAAGTAGAATTAACCAAATGGAAAAAGAGATATAAAAACTACCTGAAGAAAATCACACATTAAAAACTGGAATGGAGTAAATGAAAAATCAGTCAAATAAACTAAAAAGAATTTTAAAAAGAGAAGGTAAAAAAGTAGACCTTGGGGCAGCTAGGTGGTGCAGTGGATAGAGCACCAGCCCTGAAGTCAGGAGTACCTGAGTTCAAATCTGGTTTCAGACACTTAACACTTACTAACTTTTTGACCCTGGGCAAGTCACTTAACCTCAATTGCCTAAGCAAAAAAAAAAAAAAAAAAAAAAGGAGACCTCATTAGAAAAACAGGCAATCTGAAAAATAGATCCAGAAGAAACAATTTGAAAATTATTGGCCTACCTGAAGGCCATGACTAAAAAAAAAGAGCCTGGATAGCATTCTTCAAGAGATCAAGGAAAACTGCCCCAATATTCTAGAAACAGAAGAAACACTCATTTAAACAATCCATTGAGAACCTTCAGAAAGAGATTCCACAAGGAAAACCCCAAAGAACATTGTAAAACTCCAAAAGTATAATCTCAAAGAAAACATACTGTAAATTGCCAGACCAAAACAATTCAAATATCAAGGAGTAACAGTCAGGATCTGGATTATTTTACAATAAAGGATTGGAAGTCCTGGAATACCATATTTTGGAAGGCAAAGGACCTGGGATTACAACCAAGAATTAACTACCTAGAGAGACTGAGCATAATATTTCAGAGGAGGCTATAGATCTTCAATGAAATAAGAGATTTTCAATCATTGCTATTGAAAAAAACCAGAACTAAACGGAAAATTTCAACTACAAACACAGGATTTGAGAGAAGGATATAAAAGTAAACAGGGGAAAATATATATTATTTAAAGGTTAAACTCTTTATATTCTTAGATGGGAAAATGATATGTGTGACTGTTCAGAACTATATAGTTACTGGGGCAGACAGAGGCAGAGCATCACATGGACAGAGGGTGTGGTTATAAATGGACTCTGATGTGAAGATATCAAAGAAAAAGACATGAAAGGGTGGGAAATGGTCTGTACTGGAAGAAGAGGAAAGGGGAAGTATAATGGGATGATTAATTCATATGAAGAAGTGAAAAAAACCTTTTACCATCGAGGCAAAGAAGAGAGAGGGATGAGCATTATCTGAAGTTTTATCTCCTCAGATTTATCTCTAAAAGAGAATAACTTAATCATTCAGCCAAATACAGAAATTTATCTAACCCTTTAAAGAAGTAGGAGGAGAAAGAGAAAAAAAAGGTAAAGGAGAGAGGAGGGAAGGGAGGGCAGAAACACTTGGGAAAAGAAGGGGGGAAGGGTTGATAAAAGATGAGGTAGTGAGTGGCTTAAAAAACACTACTAAGGACAGGATAGAAAAAGAGAACAAAAGTATAAAGAGAGGGGGCAGCTAGGTGGCGCAGTGGATAGAGCACCAGCCCTGAAGTCAGGAAGACCTGAGTTCAAATCTGGTCTCAGACACTTAACATTCCCTAGCTGTGTGACCCTGGGCAAGTCACTTAACCTCAACTGCCTCAGCAAAAAAAAAAAAAGTATAAAGAGAGGAGAAAATATGATGGAAGAAAATACAGAACTGGTAATCATAACTGTAGATATGAATAGGATGAACTCTCCCAAAAAACAGAAATGAAGAACAGAGTGGATTAAAAAACAGATGCTACAATATATTGTTTACAAAAAATACATTTGGACAGACACATGCAGAGTAAAGATAAAGGGTTGGAACAGATCTTATTATGCTTCAAGTTGAAGTAAAAAAAAAAAAGCAGGGGTAGCAATTTTGATTTCAAATAAAGCACAAGTAAAAATAGATCTAATTAAAAGAGACAAGGAAGGAAGGCACATCTTGTTAAAGTGTGCTATCCACAATGAAGTAGTAATGAAACTAAATCTATATGCACCAAGTGGCAGAGCATCTGAATTCCTAGAGAAGATTTTGATTCCAGTTATAGGAAGAAATTGGCAGCAAAACTTTTATTAGTGGGCAACCTCAACTTTCTCCTCTCAGAATTAGACAGATATAACCACAATATAAACAAGAAAGAAACTAGGGAGGTTAATAGGAACCTAGAAAACCCAAATACGAGAGACCCCTGGAGAAATTGAAGAGAGATAGAAAGGAGTACATCTTTTTCTCAGCAGTATATGGCACTACACAAAAATTGACCATGATTTAGGCCATAAAAACACCACAGTCAAATGCAGAAAGGCAGACATAGTAAATGCTTTCTTTTCAAACCACAATGCAATAAACGTTTTATTCAATAAAGGACCAGAGAATGATAGACTAAAAATCAATTGAAAATTAAATAATCTAATTCTAAAAATGATTGGGTGAAACAATAAATCACAGAAACCATCCATAATTTCATCCAAGAGAATGACAAAAATGAGACAAACATACCAAAATCTATGGGATGCAGCCATATCAGTTCTTAGGGGAAATTTTATACATAAATAACTACATTAATAAAATAAAGAGAAAATCAATGAATTGGGCACACAACTAAAAAAAGCTTAAAAAAAGAACAATTAAAATCCCCCAATTAAATACCAAATTAGAAATTCTGAAACTCAAAGGAGACATTAATAAAATAGAAACTAAGAAAACTATTGAAATAAAAAATAAAACTAAGAGTTGGTTTTATTAAAAAAAAAAACCTTTGGTTAATTAGATTTGAAATGGGTAAAAAAATCACCAACCATCAGAAATGAAATGTGAATTAAAAAAATTAAAACAATAATTAGGTGCTCTTTTGCCCAACTGTACAGCTGCAAATCTGACCATCTAATCAAAATAGATGAATATTTACAAAAATTTAAATTGCCCAGATGAACAGAAGAGAAAATAAGTTACTTAAATAGTCTCATTTTAGAAAAATAAATTGAACAAGCCATTAATGAACTCCCTAAAAAAAGATTCCAGGACCAGATGGATTCATAAGTGAATTCTACCAAACCTTTTTTTTTTTTTTTTTGCTTTTTGCTGAGGCAATTGGGGTTAAGTGACTTGCCCAGGGTCACACAGCTAGGGAATGTTAAGTGTCTGAGACCAGATTTGAACTCAGGTCCTCCTGACTTCAGGGCTGGTGCTCTAACCACTGCACCACCTAGCTGCCCCCTACCAAACCTTTTTTAAAAAAAAATTATTTCTTATTTTTAAAGCTTTTTATTTTCAAAAATGTGCATGGATAATTTTTCAATATTGACCCTTGCATAGCCTTGTGTTTCAAATTTTCCCCTCCTTCCCCCACACCCTTCCCTAGATAGCAAGAAATCCAATATATGTTATACATGTAAAAACATATTTTAAATCAAATATGTGTAAATACATTTATACAATTCTCTTGCTGCACAAGAAAAATCAGATCAAAAAGGAAAGAAAATGAGTAAGAAAACAAAATGCAAGTGAACCACAAAAAGAGTGAGAATGTTATGTTGTATTCACATTCACTTGCCATAATCTCCTTTTGGGTGTAGATAGCTCTCTTCATCATAAGATCATTGGAACTGGCATCAATCATCTCATTGTATAGCTTTAACAATGACACCAGAAGTAATAACATCCATTGCAGGCCCTCAAAATTTATTTCCAAGGATTGCTGGATGTCAAAATGATTTGAAAAACAACAAGGTATGCTATCCTTCTGGGCCATCTATGTGAGACAATATGGAGATCACTAAGACTTGTCAACACTAATCATCCATCCCTACTATTAAAGATGTGGGGATTAATGAAACTACTTTAGCAAACTGAAAAAAAAAAACCTGAAGGTGCTACAGACATGGGTCACATTTTCAGAATTGTTGCTTATTAAAAGGCAAATCATTTAGAAGATAAAGGAAGATATGAGAATAAAAACATAATTAGGAAGATGGGGTGGATAATTTAATTGATTCATTCATTTAACAAGCCATGAATAAATAAATACTTGTTGGTTGCAAAGAACTGTGCTAGATCAACATTATACAAAGTTTAAGATTCAGTCACTATCCTCTTGAAATCGATAGTCTATTACAGGGATAAAGCATTAAGAAGAAACTTTAATGTCTGATATTGAATGATAAAATTGCATTAGAGAGGACAGAATAAAGTCACATTGGGGTAGACAGTGCTAAGGAGGATGAACTCTGAATCATACATGTGCTTAATCCAACAAAATAAAGGAATATTTTTATAGGATTGAATATATATTTAATATAAATTATTTATATTATATATATTTATATTTAACTTTACATATTTGTATAAGAATAAGATATATAAATCCATATATTTATGATATGTTTATATTTAAAATATAATTTGTAATATATTTATATTTAATAAACTATATATTCATATATAAATTTATTTATGTATAACTTTACCTGGAAATTTGCAGATCTGACTGAAAGCATTTTGAATTGAAAATGGGTGGAGGGGTAGAAAACTGAACATATATAATTGCTGTCAGATATCATAGAAGAAGCAAGTGTGACATCAGAAGACTACTAGCATTAAGGTGTTCAGAAATGAGTAGAAAATAACAGAAATATACCAGGAATAATGATAGTAATAAAATTTTTATCTCAGATGTTTGTGCAAGTATGCACCAAGTATATTAATTAATCCAATGAATTAGATATTCCAATATAGAAAGATAAATATAATCCCATGAATATCACTAAAATTTGGAAGGACATGATTCATGATTGGAAGAGATCCAAAAAAGGAGAAGGTAGAGTCCCATTTTATATCTTCAAGAAGAAAAAGAAATCAGTTGAAATCCACTAATATGAGAAAGGAAGCATGGTATGGAGAAATTGAATGAAGATGAAACAAAATAATGACAATGCTAACTATATCGCCTTATATTTCTATACTGCTGTAAAAGCATTTCATTTTGCATACAAAGAAACTGAGAAAGATTACTGATAGCCAATAAATATTAGATCCAGTATTAAAAACCACTTCTCTTCTGACTCTAAATACAATGCTCTTTTCAAAAAGAGGAAATAGATAATGAGTTAGTTGTAAAAGGAAATCACAAAACTGAAATGGAGGCAGGATATAGTTTTTATAAACAAACAATTATCTAAACATAACCTGGAAATCTTGTTAGGAAAGGAAAGGATTTGACATGCAAATGATTCCCTCTTCCCAGCCAATAATTCCTGAGATCTTTCAAGCAAAGTGAGATACAGAGTACTAGGCTGCCAGAGCTCCACTGAATAAACAAAGACAGGTTTGTGAAAGTAAGAGGTATACTAGATGAGGTCTTACTTGAAAGCATATGGACTTCTGACAATAGTATTATACCGGCTTTCAGATAAATAAAAATAATATTTACAAATTGTGTTTACTACTCTTTACCAAAGATACAAACTTTCCTGTAAATGGAATGGAATTTCAATACTTCTAGGGACAGTTTGGCATATTTTGACATGTGGCCATTTAAGACCCAACTCTAAAATAAGGGGGAAAAAAGTTTAGTATAGATGGAAAAATTGGGGCATCATTTAATTTGATCCCTTCATTTTACATATAAGACAGCTGAGGGACTTTTCCAAAATCAGGTACTAACACAGGTAATCACTAATGGTTTGGGTCTGAAGACAGTTGTGGGTGCTAACCCATTCATGAGAGACCAGCCAACTCTGTATCAAGGATATACAGTCTTATTTAATTGTTGCCCTTTTTTAAATGAGACCCTATAGTTTTATATGGTGTTTCCAAATAGCTAGAAGGGGGTTATAATATTGCCAAGAAGAGCCTAGCAAACATGCTCCTAACAACAGCTTTCTGCCAAAAGCAGAATGGCTTATCAGTCTTGGCATACTGGTAATTTCAAGTTTTAAAAGGTAGAAGTAGCTAGCAGGAATGTGATTCTGACTAATAAGGAGGGCCAGACTGCTCAAAGAGAAATGAGTAGAAGTTTGAAAGAAATAATCAATTCCATATTACAGCTCTTGAATGATCTTTGTTATATAATATTTATACTTAGCTATTTTAATAATAGAGACCTTGCCTTTACTCCAGGATGAGCAGAGTTCTTCTGACACTGATGAGTACTGGCTACATGACCATGGCCAAATCACTTAACCTCCCAATGCTGTAGGCCAAAGACTCTTAAACTGTGAGTTATGAGCACATAGAGGGTCATAAAACTGAACATGGAGGTTGTGAAAAACTTTGTTTCTGAATGCAATGACCAAAAATTAATTCAAAATCAAATGGGTAATGAATATTATGTGGTTCTGTCAGTACTCGCTCAGATTGTATCATGGGCAATTTCACTGCAGCCTTTGTTCTGAACATATAACATATGTACTTGATGCAAATTCTGAGATTACAAGTGATAAACTGAAGAGGTTTAACATTCTCCTTTGAAAAAGTATTTCCAAAATCATCTTTACATTTAATGGTTCTGATAAAGGCCTCATTTCTAAAATTTAATAGAGAATTGTCTCATATATATAAGAATTCAAGCCACTCTTCAATAGATAAGTGGTCAAGGGATATGAACAGACAATTTTCAGATGATGAAATTAAAACCATCTCTAGTCATATGAAAAGTTGCTCCAAATCACTATTGATCAGAGAAAAAAAATTAAGACAACTCTGAGATAACACTACACACCTGTCAGATTGGCTAAAATGACAGGAAAAGATAACGATGAATGTTGGAGGGGATGTGGGAAAACTGGGACACTAATACATTGTTGGTGGAACTGTGAATGAATCCAACCATTCTGGAGAGCAATTTGGAGCTATGCTCAAAAAGTTGTCAAACTGTGCATGCCCTTTGACCCAGCAGTGTTTCTACTGGGCCTATATCCCAAAGAGATCTTAGAGGAGGGAAAGAGCCCCACATGTGCCAGAATGTTTGTGGCAGCCCTTTTTGTAGTGGCTAGAAACTGGAAACTGATGCCCATCAATTGGAGAGTGGCTGAATAAATTATGGTATATGAATGTTATGGAATATTATTGCTGTGTGAGAAACGACCAGCAGGACGATTTCAGAGAGGCCTGGAGAGACTTGCATGAACTGATGCTGAGTGAAACGAGCAGAATCAGGAGATCATCATACACAGCAACAACAGTATTACATGATGATCAATTCTGATGGACAAGGCTCTCTGCAACAAAGAATTGTCTCAAACCAGTTCCAATTGTTCACTGAAGAAAACCATATACACCCAGAGAGAGGGAAATGAAATATGGACCACAACGTAACATTTTCATGATCTCTATTGACATTTGCTTGCATTGTGTTGCCTTTCTCTGATTCTTTTTTTTCCTTGTAGATAGGATTTTTCTTGCATAACTTCTCAAGCATTTCAACATTATTAACATGTAGTGGACTTCCTACCATCTAGGGGAGGGAAGGGGACTGGGGGTAAAATTTATAATGGAAAGCTTTGTAAAGATCAATGTTGGGGAACTACCCATACATATGTTGTGCAAATAAAAAGCTTTAATAAAAAAAAAAAAAAGAAAAAGTATTTCCAATTCAAGAGTAGCAAGTAGTAATCTCAGTCTGAAGGAAGCAAGAATGCTAGCCATATCATGAATTACTGACATTCTGCATGTATTTGTGAAGTACTGGATTGATAGTCCCTCATTACCTCTGTCCTTTCATATTCAAACTCCTATACATTTTCTTTCCTTTGAATGAACTACTATGGAAAGTGGTATGATAGGCTCATCCAGTGTAAAGACATCCAAATATTCAACATCAATATTACAAAAACAAACATGAGAGATTTTTTAACTATTTTTAAACACATGAAGAACATAACACTCATATTTATACAGATGTTTTTGAGATAATAGACTAGGAGCTATATTTCTTAAAAACTACCACTTCAAAAATATAACTATGGAAAGTGTGATTATTACTAAAACTATTCATTAAAATATTAAAATAATGATATAAACAGGAATACCACTTGTTAGTTAAAATGTAGAAAATGAAAAAAATCTACTAATTTTCTTTTTTATTAATCTTAGATTATCTTGAATTATAATCTTCACTACTTATTAAAAGGGCATGCATAAATACACATATATGTTTAAGGGATCAGTTTACCTGCTCCTTTTACCAAGTCATGAATAGTACCTTTGTTTGCAGTTTGCTGTTATATTAAAAGCAATAAGTTTTCCCAGTTTTCATTCTTGAGGATGCTGGGCATTTGGTTTGCTTATAATGACTCTGATGGTGTCAAAGAAGCAGAATGGGTTATTGGACATCAACTAAAAAGCATGCTAAATTTAGCTATTGATTCTCACTGAGAAGCATAACAATATTTAGGGCAAATCTGTGTAACATGATGAGGAGCATGTAGCTGATGATGACATTAATTAGGTGATACAGAACACCAGATTCGAACTCAGGAAGATCCAAATTCAAATTGACTTCAGATACTAATTGGGTAAGTCAGATAATCTCTGTCTTAATTTCCTTATATGTAGAATGTGGATAATAAAAGCACTTAGTATAGATAGCATTGTGAAGACTAAATGAGGTAATAATTATAAAATATTTAGAATAGTGTCTGGCATATAATACTATAAATGTTAGCTATTATTTTTAACTGAAATGTGTCCTTGTCCATAAAGGTTATGCACATCTACTCCAGTTGTCTATATAACTTGTGGAAAGGCATGGATAAGAGCAACAACTTCTTGCAAGGCTTTATTTGGCCATCAAGACCTCAAAGATCTTTAGAAGAAAATAAATTAAGGTGGATCAACTATTTGGCAAGAGTCTGGGAAAGCAGAGGTTTTTATTTATACCAGAATTTTTGAGAATTAAAGAGAAGAGAAGAAAATGGCATCATCATCCCATAACAGCAACACAACCATCGTGGTTGCCAGGCAGCTTTCAAGGCATCTTTCAAGACCATGAGAGATCATTTCTAAATGACTAAGTAGAGCCTGACATGAGAGTGTTCTGGGTCTAGAAGGAACAGTGCTGAGAGGGGAAAAAAAACCTAACATAAACAGTTCCGGACTTATTTCTCCTTAATTGATTTTTTCCTTTATTCTATAAAACAATGCCTTTGCCAGATTCAGTATTATTTTTCACAAACACTGATGGTTGATTCTGTTCTTATGCTTCCTGATTTCCCATTGTTTGAGGTTTCCCACAAAGATGCAATGGGAGCCACTCAAGAGTGATCTTTCCTAGTGCAGGGCTGAGAACTAAATTCCTTTGCCCATTTTTTTTTTTTTACAGTTTTGATATTTGTGAATGTAAGCATAAAATGTTTTGTAGTTACATTTACAAAGCAATGCAGAATTATTTAATGAATAGCAACTAAATTGAATAAATCTGTCTGATAGATAAGGGTTTGAATTACAATATTGACAGCATATTACAAAGGTATCTTAACCACTCCTCTCTAAAAACACTTCAATTCCTGCTATGAAGGGAGCAGGAGAAGAGGCCATGTATAAACCTGGGCTACTTTCTTTTTCTTTGAGAGGGGTATATAAGACTACAATTTTATCCATCTGCTTTCCTAAATATTGTTTGTTTGGGGCAAAACTGGTTCTGAATAAAAAGTCTTTTTCTCTTTAGGAATGGCTGAGTGTATCCAACTTCATACCCACCAGTGTGGCTTCTTCCTATAAATACTACTTACACAAAAGACCATCATAAAAAAGCAAATTATGAAGAAATCCATTTATGCAAGCAAATTAAAAACAGAAACCAGAGGAAATATTTAAATCAGAATATAATATAAAACAACTTTTATTTCTTTTCTCTTCCTTGAAGATATTTTTGGAGAGAATATTTTGGAACCATTTCCAAAGAGGTATTTTTCTCAAAGAAAAAAATGAAGAATGCCTCCTCTTGAAAGCCCCTCACCCAGGCACATTGTGTTTTGTCAGCATTCTTGCCACCAAATTGGAGACTTTAATGCAAAATTCTCCAAATTTGACCAGAAACAATATTCAGATATTGGTACTTGTATTCATGTAGACCAGAGCTGTTAAACACATAGCTCAGTCTGTCCACAACACTCCTAAGTGCATTGAAGCCAGATTAAAATATAATTGGGATATATTTCAGAAAAGAAATAAAATATAGTAGAATATAAATGTTAACATGTGATTTTTCTAAGTCAATGGTGACTCATGAGGATCCTTATGTATGACTTACGCTAGTTGACACAGGTAATATTTTATATCCTCCATATATTTGTCATGAATCTTTTCATTTATCATTTATTGGATTAATAATAGTTTTGGCTCCTTTGAAATAATTGTATACCATGACTCTTAGCTGTAACAATATACCCATATTAAAAATGAGAGCATTATTGCCTAGTGATGATTTTTGGAAGCCAAAAACAAGGTGTGATCTTGGAAAACACTCAGTTTTAGGTTCAGTTCATTATTCATTTGTAGGACTTGACCATACTATAAGCATTGATTATCACAAACATAGCAAAGAAAAAATTATTTATCCCTAATTATTTTCTGCATAAATGGTTAGGCTAATTTCTTAAGAAATAGAGACTTTCAGTAAAGGATTTATACTGATCTAGAGCCCAGTGAAATGAGTGTTATAATATTAGATACAAGGAGGAGCAAAAAAATATTTATACATTCTACCTCCTTATAGAAGAGACTTTCAGTTGACAAAAATTATTCCAACATAGGCCCTAGAAGATTCTGCTATGTTGCACAACTCTGATTACAATAACATCTATTATTCAGGGGAGCTAGCTTAGTTAAGTGCCAAGAGGCTTATTACTGGAAAGTTGGCCATTATGTAGTGAATTCTTTGACAGTGGTGACCTAGAAACAAGATAATTATGATTAAAAAGTAACAAGTTGGGTAATATACATCTTGCTATCCCTGTTTAACCTATGTGTACAATGAGATTAGAATAGTCATAAATCTCCAACACATCTAGCAAAAGGCTTTGCAGGAGTAGTAACTTGATTTGTTTAATTGAATTAACTGATGTACAATCTCACAGCTAAATGTCAGATTTGCAACTCAAATCCATAATTCTTGATGCCAAGTCCAATACTTTTGCTATACTTCTATGTTCTCAGAAGATAATGTAGGTAACTTATGTACTTTGTGGTACAGATATAGGCTGTATTATTTGGGACCAATTAATCTCCAACAATTTATCTGTCACTGTTCTCCTTGTCCAATTAGAGCAAAACCATGATCTCTAGAAAAAATTTCTGATACTGTTAAGAAACTGTTGAAACTTTTATTAACAACAATGGTGAGAGCAAAATAATTTCACTTTTATGTTGTCAGATAAGTTAACTTTGAGAAAACACAAATATCCTCTATAACTACACTTTTTTTCAAAGAATCCTTAGAGGTAAAATACCTCATGTAACTTTAGGGGTGTCTAATAGTTGTCTTCTGACTAGGCAAAGTGGTAACAATTTTGATTGGATATATGGATCAGTTGATGATGTTAGGATAATGGTTATAAACCTGCTAGCCTTTACATTTTGAAAGGGTTTTTATTGATATCTTTTGTTTCATAGATCATCATAGTTTTCCTCAATATTTCTTCCCCTTTTCTTCCAGGGAGCCAATTTATATTTCTAATGACAAAAAAAAGAAAAAAAAATAAGCATACTTAACACATTAAAATGTCTGAAGTTTGTACAAAGTGCAATATCTGTGAACCTTTTATCTCTGCAAAGAAGATGAGATTGTCTATGCTTATCTTTTTGAAGCCATTCTCATTCTTCATCAATTTGCAATATTCACTTTTGATTTTTTGGGGGTATGTGTGTGTGTATGATTATCTTTTTGTCATTTGAATTGTTATAGTCAACTGTATATAATTGTTTTCTTGTTTCTGCTTACTTGTCTCTGCATCAGTTAATGTAGATCTTTCCATGTTACTCATCACATTTGTCATTTCTTACAATATAGTAGTATTCAATTACATTAAAATATCACAATTTATTTAATCAGTTCCAAATCAACGGGTATCTATTATTTCTAGTTCTGTTACTTTACATATTTTCATTTATATGAGGACTTTTTTCTTATCAATGATCTCCTTTATGTTCAAAGCTAGTAATGGAATATCTAGGTTAATGAGTATGGACATTTTGTTCTCTTTATTTGTATAATTCCAAATTGTTTCCAGAATGGTAGTACTATTTCATAGAATATCTTTCGACTCCAGGCATTTTTTTCCTTGCTGTCCTCTATATGTGAATGTTCTTCCTCCTCATTTCTACCTCTTGGCTTCTCTGTCTTTTTTTTTTTAAAGTTCTAGATAAAATCCTGCCTTCTATAGGAAGCCTTCCCCAATGCCTCTGCATTCTAATGCTTTTCCTGTTAGTCATTTCCTATTAATCCTGTAGAGATTTGCTTTCAACGAAAAAGGATGCCTATATTTTTAGGAGAACTGCAAGTTCTAAGTTCTGAGGAAATGTGCGAGTTAAAGGTGCATTTGGCAAAATAGTTAAAGACATGAACCAGGGGGTTTAAAATTGTGCAGAAGGGTAGAAGGCCAGGTTCTCCTAGGCTCCATGTATAAGGCATAAGATGTGAGAGGAGAAACATAAGAACAATAGAAATGACTCAGATTAATCAGCAGTGAAGCCATGCTGTCTAAACAGTGGGGAATGGATGCCCCTTCACTCATTCCTTTTCTTTTGTTGTGTATTCTTCGAATAGGAAATAATTTTAAATTTTACAAAGAAAAGAATAGGAAAAGATTCCAAATTTGATTAATTGAGTATTATGGAGTTATGGAATGTGGACTGTTCAAGGAGAATTAGCATTTTTGATATGAGGGTTTGCAGAGCCCTTTGTCGGGGCTAACATCCACCTTTGGTCTCTACCTGATACTCAACTCTCACCTATGGTTTTAAGAAGATATAGTATGTGCAATGGCCACACTTCAGTAAATCTTCTAGGCAGACAGGATGAACCAGACTGAAGGTAATAGATGAGTCTCAAACCCATAGTTGATTTTCTACCCCAAGTAAGTGAAAATTCCCTTCCTGCACCCTCCACAATGGGCAGAGGAAAACAATTTGTTCCAACAGCCATAAAGGTGGCTGAAATAAGCATTGTGGAGTGCTTAGAGCTTAGACAAAGTGATCCACTGCATCATGGTAGTAGCCAATTGTCTTGACTTTTGTTTTGCTACTGGACTTTGATGACATTGGAAGATAAGGTACAGCTTATGACTTTGTGCAATTCTGCCTCATTTAAATCCAATTTATGCACAAGTCAAGACATCATTGGTCCTCTTAAGAAATGAAAGATAAACAACCACTAGAGTGCCAAAATTCCTGTAGCTCCTACAACAGTGACTATTTCTATCACTGTCATTTTTACCAAAGTGTAGGATGCAAAGTCAAACTCAGCGTTGTTCTGATTTGTATTTCTGTTATTGTTAGTGATTTGGAACATTCTTCCATATGATATTAAGAGTTTACAATTTGCCTTTTGAGAACTCTTTGTTCATATTCTTTGACTACTCATGTATTAGCTATTGATTTTTGATTTCATGTATTAAAAACTAGTATGTATATTTATATAAATTTATGCAACTATATAATATGTATGTACATTATATATGCACATGTGTTTATATTTTTGGTTTTATAAAATATATGTATATATAAATGAATTATGCATTTGTATAGTATGTATTGGGAAGCTAAGAGGTATATTGGAGAGAATGCTGATCTTGAAGTCAGGAAGATCAAACTTCAAATTTGGCCTTATGCACTTACTCAGAATATGGCCCTGGGCAAGTCACTCAATACTGTTTGCTTCAGTTTTTTCATCTGTGAAATGAGCTGGAGAAGGAAATGGCAAACCACTCTAGTATCTTTGCCAAGAAAATCTCGAAGGGATTACAAAGAGTCAGACACAAGGGAAAAACAACATGCATACATACATAAAACACACATATGTATACATATATGCATATTTATGTAAACGTGTATATATAAACATACACACATATATATGTATATAGTATACATGTAAATTGTTCATTGTTTATTTTGATTATCAAACCTTCATCAGAAAAATTTGGTATAATTTTCTTTTCTCCATTGGTCACTTCTCTTTTTACTCTAAAGACATTACTTTTGTCTGTGCAGAAGCTTTTCAGTTTCATGTAAAGTTATCTATTTTGCTGTTTATGATTGCCTGTCTTATTTGATTAAGAATACATTGGCACTGCATAGTTGTTAGAGATATATGATCTGCTTCTCTTCTAATTTTTTGTAGATTTTTAAAATAGAATTTTGATATTTATATCAAATGTCCATTTACATTGTATTGTGGAATGTGGCATGAGATGTTGGTCTTTGCTTCATTTTTGCTAGTTTTCCCCAGCAGTTTTTTTTTTTTTCAAATAAGGAATCCATTTTTAAATAATTATTTTCTCCTTTATCAAACACTGGGATATTAAGTTCATTGTTTATGATTATACTTGATATAGTCTTTTCTTTTGATCTACCTCTCTCTTTCAAAATCAATACCAAATGGTTTTGATGACTGCATTTTATAATATAGTTTGAGGTATGGAAGTGTTACTCTAGATCTTTAGCTTTTCAATTAGTTTTCTTATTGTTTTATCAGGTTATATAAGATAATCCTCTTGTCATTCGGTTGGTATAGCATTATATAGTGCAAATTGAACTTGGTTATGTTGTTACCATTTAAGTTGTTCTTTAGTTCTTTAAGGAGTACTTTAGTTGCATACACAAAATTCTCCTATGTTATGTCATTATTCTTGTTTTCTTTCACATTATCATCATTGTTTCTACTCACTAATTATTTACACTTTACTAAAGTCTCCATTTGTATTTATATCTTTTGTTTGTGTTCCCTGAAGTCATTAATTTTTTTATGGTATTATTTTCTGTAAAGGATATATTTACTGTTTCTGCTTTTTTAGATTTTTCTGTTAATGGTAAATGTTTTTGAAAGTACCATATTATTCTGAGAAATATATGAGTGTATATATATACATATATTCTATATTTTCTCATTTGTTTATCTTTCTCCATGACTTCTTTGAAACTAAGAAAGAGATACTGAAATCTTTTGTTACTATTGTGTCTCTCTCTATGTCTCATAGTTAAGATAATCTTTCTAATATAAATGCCTAGGTATTTGAAATATATATATATATATATGTATATATATATATATGCACATATATATATATATACACACAAACACACACATGCATATATATATATATATTTAAAACTGACTTGTGGTATGGGTTCCTTTCAGCATAATTTAATATTCTTATTTATCATATTTTATGTTTTGAATATTTGTTTTTTACTTTATATGACAACATGATTTGTTCTTTTTGATTCACTTGATATAGAGTAATTTTTCTAGTCTTTTATTTTTTTCTGGATATGTATTTATTTTTAAATCTGTTTCTTGTAAGCAAAAGATTCTGTAATTATCTTTCTTATCTAGTCTGTAACTTTCTTCTTCTTGGATTATTTTATCCATTCAAAAGTGAAGTTATGAGAATTAAGCTTTTTTTTCCCCCATTATCTCTAATCTGCTTTCCCCCAATTATGATGTGTCCTTCTTCCTTTATAAACACAGTACTATGTCTCATCATTTACTTTAGCTTATTATGTTTTAAGGTACCCTTCCTCCAACTTCTAATTTCCTCATTTTTATGCCCCTTATCTTGTTTGTTCCCTACTTTTGCAGCATTTCTTATTAGTCCTTCCCCGCCTTTTTTCTAGTTATAAATTCTTACTTTATATAAGTTATAAATTTCTCTTTATGTTCTCTTTATGTAGTTATAAATTCTTACCTTGGCTAACTTAATAGCCAAATAGAATTCATTTTCCTTTCCCTTTCAACTCCTTTTTTATTCATTGTTTTTAAAAAATTTATTTTTATACCCTTTTCTAAAAAAAAAAAATTCCTCTAATATTTTCCATTATTTATATTCTCCTTTTGCTGTTCCAGACTTTTGTCTTTTGATTCATGGTCTTTTTTGCTTAATCACTAAATTACTATATTCTTCTTTACTTTCTATATTTCTCATAGAATTAAAAGTAGGAATCTTTCTATGTATCCAAATATGCAGTTCATTATTGACCTTTGACCTCTCCTTCATTATTTTCTGCCCATTGATCTAAAATTTTCTTCCCTGTTCTTTGATGATCTTCCATTGTTCTTATGAACTCTAATTCCCCTTCTCCTGGGACAGGATGACTGTTTTCTCTAAGCATCAAATTCCTGTAGATCATACTTGTTACAGGGTTTTCATCTCACTTTGTAAAATATCTCTCCCTCCCACCATTAAATCAAAGTTTCCCCTATTCTTTCTCTTCCGTTTTCAAATCCTTCTCTTTGCTTTCTTGCATATGTTTTCTTATTTAATCTTTGTTGTTAGTCTTTGACTTGATTAGGGTATATCACATATTCCCCTCTATCTTCTTTCTTTCTCTACTTTTATGCACATCTCCATCCTGTGATTTTTTTACACACCCACACCCACACCCACATACTCACACAAAGAAAGAAGGGGAGGGGCAGGAGGGAGGGAGAGAGATATAAAATCAAATTGATTTAACCATAGGTTGAGTGTGTTAAGGTTTTTTCCATGTTGTTTCAGACTTATTTTTCCATCATCACTTCTGTTTGACTTCTGCTTTAAATATTATCTTCTTATGCATATTTAGCAAAAAATCTCTTAGTGGTCTCTTTTGTTATTTTGCTGTTGATGTCCTTGGTTGCTGTATTTATGTACCTTTCTTGTAATTTTGAGAAGCAAACAATTTCTTCAGTTTTGGCTTTCTTTCTAGAAATATTTTGAATGCTTTCTTTTTATTGAACATCCATATTTTTCATATGATACCGCATTTTTTAAAGGAAGGGATCTTGTTTTATTTATCTTCAATCTTTCATTAAATAAAAGAAGCAAAAATGCCACAGAATACTGCATTGTGATTATAAGAGATACAGGTTTCTAATCATAACTTTGACACTTAATACCTATTTAATTTGGGGCAAGTCACTTTTTTCGAAGTGGGGACAATAATCTACGTACCCCTTACTTCACAAGACTTTAAGGAAAGCAATTTTTAAATCTTAAAAGTTTATATACATGTGCTAGTGTTATTTATTGAATGAATGAGTAGAGTTTTATTTGATTTAGCATTTAATTGTTAATAGTTTATGAGCATCAGTTTCTAAAATGTTTATTGAATTTTTGTTTAAAAAATAATATTTATTTACTCTTAAACCAGTTAAGTAAATCTCTCTTTGACCTCATTAAAACCGAGTTCAGGTGCAAAGTATTTTCTGAAAAATCTCCCACAATTAAAGGTTCTCTGTATCCTTTGAATATTATAAATTGTCCTAAGGCTAAGTTGAAGAAGTATAGAAACGAAAATTCAAGGAATTGCTTCTTTCAAAAATTATTTCCTTATACAAATTTCTGCTTTGGAAGTGGTCTCTACCTACTCAATCTATTAAAAACTCAAATTGTTAGATGAAAAGTTCACATAAAATTATATTCAAACAAAATACTTCTTATTTCACGATAATAGACTTGAAACTATTTTTTTTCCTAAGCTTAGTATTCTTGGGTTCTTGAGTTGTTTGCCTTTGAGTTTCATTTTGATCATAATATACTCAAGCATATGCTCACTGCAAGATTCACAAAGATGCCTAAAGATGCATTCCTTCAAGAAATGTCAATTTCATTTGAATTGGAGGCATAAAGACTCTGTTGTTTTCTCCTAAAAGAAAGGGTCCATAGACTCATAGGTTAATAGATTTAAACCTGAATGAAATCTTTGAAGTCAACTAGTCCAGCCTCTTCATTTTACAAAGAAGAAAACTTCTTTTTACAAAGAAGTCACAAAGATTAAGTGCTTTGCCTAAAACCAGTCATGTAGCAAAGGACAGAATTAGTATTTAAATCCAGATCCTCCATTTTCCCAACTACATTAAATTATCTACCCAACATTTATTATTTAGCATCTACTCTAAGGATCTCTTCCTTCATAGTTTCTTTTCTTTGTTTTTGGCACTCTAAAATATTAGCAATATTAGAAAGCAAAAAGATGGATTTTCTTACTCTGAAAGTACTGTGTAGCCTCATGAGTTTGAGTCTAGGATAGATGCAACTAGAGATAAGTCTTGGTAAATCATAGGTCAAATAAATTTTCCTTCATTGACAAGTATACCATTGATCTATTTTAACACATCCTGGTAATTCTCCTTTTCTCCTTTCCCTTTTTTGGATTTTGATATATCATTCTCAAAGTTGGAAGAATGTGTTTGACTAATTTCAAAATGAAAGAATGTTTAAATATCTTTGTGTAGAACTGAATATTGACTTTCTGATCATAAAGAATTTGGGGAGTTTACATTTTGGGGAGGAGGAATATTGGAAAAATCTTAAGATTTTTATTCTAATTTGCCTCCTTGTATACAAGAAAGTAAAATAACCAACATATGCAAAAGCATCCCTGGGTGACTTTAGGAATAAGATCTTTCCCCTTCATTATCTATCCAGAATGAGTTAGTGGAATAATTCCTAGAAACAGAATGATAGAACCTCAAAAATTCCTTCTAGACTTACAGTTCCAAAATCTGCATTAAATAAGCAAGCTCCTAATTACAATGGGCAAAAGATTTGCTAATGCCACCTGATCTCAAACTCTAAGAACCTCAAACCAGTCTTGCCCGACATAGTTTGGAAGAGGTTGGATTCAGAGACTGCCTCAAACTATTTTGCAAATGGCTTGGGTTTGGCAGAACTCAAAATGAATTTTGTTAGGCACCTTTTCCTTCTAATTTTCAGACTCTGGATTTTAATGGAAATTCATCCCATCTGCTTTTTATTCTATCCCACTAAACTCATAATGTTGCTTGGTATGCACCAGAAACCTTATGAGTAAGGATTAGAAAGCTTAAAAATATTTTTCCTTATGAGGAATAAGGTTTTCTATTCCCCAAGGGTAAACAAGCCTGAGTTCCAATCTAGACTCAGGGGTACAAAGGAAATTCTCCCATTAAATTCTTCAAACCTTAGGAGGCATAAATCTGCCTTGTCAAAGAAAAAAATATACAAATAATAAATTTATGGGTAATAATAGAAAGATCAGATTGTTTTATGTTCTTATTATAGGCACAAAGGGCAATTATAACAAATCTCTAATCATTAGCAAAGAAATGGCAACTGGATGACCCAGTGCTATAAAATAGCCCTTGATCCTTTTGCTACAGGAACCTCATAGTTGTTTAGGTTTTGCAAAAGTTCATGCTATCTTTGTATTACACAAATTTAACTTTCTACATTGCAATTTGTATATCTATGGTAATTGACGCTGACCAGACCAACAGATGCTCATAGGTTCCAACATCAAAGAAATTTAACTTACAATATTTTCTCCCTTTTCTTTTCTTAGATTGTTGGACAAGCCTAAAAAGAACACAATTCCTGTGGTCCATTAGTCTAAAAAAACCCTATTTATCTGTGTGATCTAAAGTGACCCTTTTCTTGGAAGGCTTAGTGATGTAGTTGAAAGAATCCTACATTTGGAATCACAGGACCTCACTTCAAATCTAATTCAAAGTAGAACTGATAGACTCATTTATTTGGATGATTTGGAGTAAGTCACATTGTCTCTATGACATTCAAGTTTCCTCATATATAAAACAAGAAGGTTTTAATTGCATGAGCTCTCAAGTCATTTCCAGTTGAAAAATCTATGATACTGATTACTGGGTTCTGTAAAAATAAAATGAAATAAAGATTGTGTGTTTGTTAAACTTGAATAGTCTTTTTGGAATAGAATTATTTTCTGATAATTATTTATTTGGGAACACTTGAGTGCTGCAATGGAGAGAGAGCTGGGCCTGAAGTCAAAAAGCCTTTTATTCTTGAGTTCAAATGTGGTTTCCAACATTACTAACTGTATGATCCTGAGCAAGTCACTTAATTCAGCTTGCCATAGTTCTTCATCTGTTAAATGAGTTAGAGAAAGAAATGGCAAACTACACCATTATCTTTTGCCTTGAAAACCCCAAATAGGATCATGCAGAGTTGGACATAACTTAAATGAATGAACAATAACATTTTTTTTTTTGCTTTAAAAGAATTCAAGGTATAATATCAGGAAAGACTTCCAAAGAATTAGAATGATCTAAAAGTAAAATGGAGTTATAGGTTCATCCTCATTTTTGGTGTTTAAGCAAAGACTAAAGATCACTTACTAGGTAAATTGTAAAAGGGATTTTTGGAGAATGTATGGGTTACACTAAATGGTCACTTGGTTCCCTTTCTATTTAACTCTAAAATTCTGTGATCTAGTCTAAACTTCAGATTTGGTGAATGAAGAAACTGAAACCTGAAAAGATTCAGTAATTTCCTAATGGTCATAGAACAACTTAATGGCAGAATTGAATTTAAATTTTCATCCCCACTCCCAGATCAATATAATTAACATAATCTTACATCACCTAAGAAAATAAACATATTATTGTAAGGAAAGAAGAAAAATTGATTTCCCTTCTCTTTGATGGCAACATTATTCTCCAAATGTTTTCTTCATTCTGCTACATATTTTATCTCCCACTGTGTCTTCCCTGTGTCTTAAAGCTATTTAATGATACTGCAAAAGAACAAATTAGCTATCCCTATCAATTAATAGCTTCTAATGAAATCTGTTGAAGATTTAGTTGATAATAATTTAAATTTGTGACTATCAGTTCCTCAATTCCTTCTGAGAAGACATCTTACTTGCAATAGATTCCATGGTACTCATGCAAAAGTCCCATCAAATATAATAACTCACTGAAGGATAAATATCCAATAGACAGTTTGGTCTTATCTACAGTAGAGAATTGTAGATTTCACATGCTTATGGTTATTTTTATCCAGTAGAAAACTAATACATAAAGATTTTATCTTTATCTTTTTATCTCTGAGGCCTGTCTCATTTTTTTTCTTTTTTAAAATGTAAGAATTGTAAGTTGTCAACACTTTATCACAGCATATGAACAAACAGTTTAAATAGATAACGTTGTTGATGGAATTACAAATTGATTCAGTCCTTCTGGAAAGTAACTTGGAATTATGCTAGTAAGGGGACTAAAATATTCAGGTCCTCTGACCCAGAGATCCCAATGTTAAGAATATATTTAAAAGGAGTGAAAGCCAATAGAAAACTATCGACATGTATTTACAAGTAATTTTTTCGGTAGTAAGGAATGAAAACAAAAATATACCAAATATAAAACTATTTAAGGAAATTGTTGTCCATGAATATAATAGAATGTAGTTGTCATAAGAAATAATGATGATGAAGAATATAAAGATATGAACTTGTGCAAAGTGAGGTAAACAGTAGCAAGAAAAGAATATACAACATTTACAATAATATTCTTGAGAAGAACAAAAATATGAACAAAAAGAAATTTAAGGCAGTATAATTATAATGATCAACATTGGCCCTGTAGAAGAGATGAAAAAAAATTTCTCTATCTTCTTTACAGCAGTGGGGGAAAATATGGATGTTAAACATTTCACATACTCTCAGACTCAGCTATTTGTCAAATAGTTTTGTTGAACCCTTTCTCTCAATCTTTGTTATAGGATATGGCTCTCTGAGTAAAGTAGAGGTAAATATATATATTCAAAAATGAAATTGATACAAAATTTAAAACTACCAAAATAATTTTTAAAAGATATATTAGAAGATTGTATTCTGTTTCTGTTTCCTTCCACATTTCACTTTCTCTGCCTTTATTTGCAGTTACAAAGTGAGAATTATATTACCCAAATCACGAACTTATTGTCTCTTGGCATTAATCATAGAGATTTGCATATTAATCTAGCTAGGCAAAAAATATTTCCTCAAATTAAAACTTATTTAATCATTGAAATATAAAACTTATTCTCGACATAATTATGTGTAAAAATATTGCAAAATTCATTTGGGTACTATGGGTAATAGCCTTTAGATGTGTGATATGTCTAATTTATAATTACATGATTGATTAACATCAATCATATATTTGTATTTGATGTGTTTGATGGCATTTCCTGATAAATTACAGATTTTCCTCCTTATTCCTCCCCCCCCATTCTGACAAAGTTTCAATGAAAGATACCTATTTTCCCCACTCTGATTTCTAAAAATATCTACTTAAAAACATTTGCTAAAATCTATTTTATTCAAAACTTAATGGTAATTCCTAGAGGGAAATTCTAATTTATATAAGGCAAATTCTCTCCCTGCATTGAATTTATAACCTAAGGATGATATAGATATTCTTCAATAATCTCTATTGGATCTTTCATTTCATCTTTGTGTATGCTCCCTCCAACAAGGCAGATCAAAATCTATACACACCTGATCATGTCTTCTAATCTTATTCATATTTTCAATAAATTTGTCTTGAGAAGGTTCTGCCCACTTGCTAGAGGCCTTCCATGCAAAAGTTCCTTGATTTTCTACTACAAGACTGACTGGTCTATTTTTTATTTTTTTATTTTTTGGTCATGAAATATATTTCTCTGATGACTTGCTTTATAAAACTTTTCCATAATTCTTTGTAATAGTGGTATCCTTATAATACTCACTATGTATCTTTTCAAGATTCTTTGAGTAATCCTCAATTTAAATTCTTTAAATACTATTACATTCCATGATTTTCTACCATATTATCACCAATTACTATTTTCTCTTTTTAAAAAATCAATACACATTTTCCTGTTTCTATTTTCTTTCTTTCTTTCTTTCTTTTTTTCTTCTCAAAGACTTTTCAAATGGGGCTTCAGCGATCACCTATACAAATTCTGTTAGCACCTTGAAAATAATTGATCTGAGCCTTGAGCCTGAACTTTTATTCTTGCTCCAGTATCTTTCCATTTCAATTCACTGTTCACACACACAAACTTGAGAAATTTGCATTCCTAAAACATATTCTAACCCTGTTAATTCCCTGTCAATACTCTAGGATAAAATAAACCCCTCTTTCTTTTAAGGTCTTTCAAAGTCCGGCTCCAGTCTATTTTCCAAAGTTTATTGCTTATTACCCTCCATTATGGTTTTTTAAAATAATTTAATCATTTGCCTTCTTGAAAATAATATTCCTTTCCATATGCCTATGCCTTCGAATAGGCCTTTTGCCATTCCTGAAATGTATGCCTTTTTCAACCCTACTTTGTAGAATTCTGATTTTCCTTCAAAATTCACTTGAAAGACAACTTCCTAAAGGAAGTCTATCTAGTATTATCAAAAGGAAATGACAAATATTGATACCTTCCACAAGTTCCAATTTACAAATATATATTAAATTTTTATCTTCACTTTGCTCATTGACTTTATATAGTCCATTATTATATAGCTATAAGATTCCAGAAGCATTGTTTATGACTAGGGCCATAATTAATCATGACAAGCATTGAAATTAAGAGAATTAAAAATATTTATACCAAGGGAGCACCTGAACCTGCCTTGCTCATATCTAGGAGGTGGTTTATCCCCTAACTTCTTAAACTGTGGGTTGCAATGCCCTATGAGGTCACATAACTGAATTTGGGGATTGTGAAATTATGATTTATTATCATGAAATGTTTGATTTGTATGCCTGTTTTATATACCTACCTATCTGGAGTCACACGCACAAAAAAATTGCTCAGGCAAAAAGGAGTCATGAGTGGGAAAAGTTTAAGAAGCCTTTTTCTATTCAACACTAACCTTTTAATATTCCCAAGTTTCCGTAAATAAGGTTAGTGTCTTGGAAAAAAAATTTTTTTTTTACCATGAGATATTATAACATAATCTCTACTCTTATAAATACAAATCACAGGGCCTCTTTCATTCAAGCAGAACTAAAATAGGCAATAAACAAACTGCAACAATTATAATAATTTGTGCAGCTTTTTGACAGTCCTAAGGTAGGCCACTCAATGAGGTGCTTCAGATTGCTTTTAAGGAAAAAAATATTCTAGACCTCTCTTCATTCATAGAATATGCTTGGCATGTAGTATCTCTTTTGGTACATCACTGCTCCTAGATAAATGACCTCTAGTCATCCAATATGCACAGATGGGCTTGTTTAATTACAGTAACATTCATTCATAAATAACATCTTGGCAGTGGCTTAAGAGTAAAATATAATTATCTTTCCATGGAGACCAGATACACAAGCAGATTATAATTGAGTACTGTGTGTTGCAGGGGCAGGAGGGAAAATGTTTTGGGCTATCTGTTTTTATTTTCAGTCCCCTTACTAGGTCCAAATCAAAAGTTGCTGAAAATCCAGAGGCCTCATCATCCACAAAATAAAAAATTAATAAGGTTATGAATGTCTATACTAAAAGAATTTGGTTTTCTGGATCAGATCTTAAGACATCAGAATGAATTCCTGGTTAAAGGTGGAAAATTAGCTAGAGACTTGGATCTGATTTAAAAAATTTCACAATCAAAATTAAGAGGGAAGAAGAAAATGTCCTTAAAAAAACTAAAACCCTATACTGTGGAGAACAATGAGAGAGATATTTCAGTAAAATAACAATAAGGATTCACCCCACAATTTGTAAATAAAATAACTGAGACTAGAGAATTAAACAGAGCTTTAAATAGCAAATTTCATGTTTCAAGTAAGCAACTTTGAAACAATATTGAGGTAAAATTGTATTACGCACGATCTTAAACCAGTCATGGTTAAAAAAGAAACTCACTGATGAGAAAACCAAGTTAAAAAGAATTTAAATGAGTTGCCTAGGGACACAGCAGGATTTAAACACTGGGCCTCTTGACACCAAATACCATGCTCTATCCAGTACACTGTGGTGCTAATCTTAGTGGACTGCAACCTCAATATAAGCAAAAAGTGTGACATGGCAACACACAAACAAACAAACAAGTAATGATTTTAGGCTTCATTTTTAGAAGACATAGTTTCCAAAAAAGAAGGTAGTAGTGTTGTACTCTTAGAAAATTCTTGGAGTATTATGCATACTTTTTAGTGCCACAATTATTCTCCAGAATCTGCCACCATATTTCAGCTGTCTCTGACCCTATCATGGTCATCTCTAATCTTTCAGCCCCATTTTATATTATATTCCTGCATTAGAAGATAAACTCCTTGAGGGCAAGAAGTCTTTTTCTTTCAGTTTGTATCCCCTGTGCTTGGCACAGTGCCTGGTACATAGTAAGCCTTAAATAAACACTTGTGCTTTTATCTGTTTCCACAATGTTTCTCTCTAGTAGAATGTTAGATATTTGAGGGCACATACTGTTTTCTTTGTATCTTTATATTTGTAGCACACAGCAGAATGTCTGGAGCAATTAGATGCTCAATAAACCATCATAGGAAGGAATGCAACAGTGAAATCACTATTTATTGAAGAATATTTAAAATATGCTTATATCCTAACTACCCACCCATACAACTCTGAAAGACATTATTATGTATTTTGTATTGTTTCTACTTACAAGAATTAGACTTCTAGAAATAATGCTTAACACTGAGAAACATCATCTTCATTAGCAATAATATTATTACATACCCTTGAATATTTATTATCTATTTATTATCATTGTATCTATTATTATATCTTTCTTCCTGTTTCTCTTTCTGTTTGTGACTCTGTGTATGTGTTTGTGTCTTCCCTTCAAATTAAGTTCATACATGTAGAATGTTTAATAGATCTTTTTTGAATCTTCAGTGATATCTCACAGCATTTATTGATATTATTTATCCTATAATATAATAATATGTATAATTCTATAGTATCACAATATAATAGACCTTTATGGAACTTTCTATAATATTTTAAAATAAGGAATAATGATAGACATGTGATTTCATTGACATCCCCAGTCCCCAGAGAGGAAATTTCTCTACCAAAACAGGTCAGCATTTTATATGCATTTTATAGTCTTAAAGATTGTCCAAAGCACTGTGAGGTCAATTGACTTGCCTGGAATCACACAAGTGATGTTTGTCCCAACCCCAGGTCTTCCTTGATTTAAGACCAGTTCTCTGTTATGCACCATTGACTTTCATTTATTGAATACATGGATATCTTTCTAACCAAAACCAAATTCCCCCTCCTCTCCTACCACTGGACTATCTTTCCTCTAGAGTACCATCTAGATAATTATGATCCACATGTCAAGGGGCAGTACCTGCTCTATCTCTTTCATGAAGTTTTATAGGACTATTTTTAGTCCCCATCAATCTCTTATCAACAACAACAACTACCCTTAACTAGTCTCCAATTGTTCAACATATATTAGTATTACCTTACTAAATGGATGGTAAATAACTATTTGAAAGTTGAGGCTTTGCAAAATGCTTCCAAATTTGTTACAGGATCTAAAATAATAGGAAAATTTAAAAAAGAAAACAAAATTCACTGTTTGAATGACAGATGGAAAATTCTTCTTTATCTTTAATATCTTAAAAGCAGCTACTATTACTTGGGCATTTGGAGTGGGTGAACATGATTAATTTGCCTCTCTCTAAACAACTCATATATCATATGAGTTATTATATGGGTATAGCTTACCCATAAGGACATATAATTTTCTCCATAATAAAACTTATTCTTTGACTTCTCAATATATCTTTGTCATTTGCCTACTAGACGGTGCTTCTTTTGGAAATACTGTTGCATAGTTTCCTTTTTCAGCATTTAAGGAACACTGTAGATTGGAGGACTTTGCCATGTTACCAGCTGTGGTTGACTTAGCTCAACAAAATGCTGAGATTGTGGTGAAATGGAGAATTAAGAGCACAACAAAGTAATATTTCCCCTCCTTGGTTGAGGTTATTTTTACCCAACTTTCCCCTCAGATCTAAAAAGTGAATTAATCAAACAACAGAGAGAAAACCTATATTTTTATCAGGTTCCTCTGAGGCAGCATTTTTCACAGGTGCATGAGATGATGAAACTTGCTGACATTGAATTTGAGAAGTATAAAATGTGAAGAAAATGAGAAATTAGAGCCTTACTATGGTTTTAACTGAAATCGAGATCAAAGCTCATAGTAAGGGGTGTGGATGCATTTTGGGAATAACTAATTTTAATGTAAGACTTTTTATATTTTTTAATGTGTGCCCACTTTATCCTGGCTAAGATTTTCTGTCTGTAGTTCTATTTATTTTAAATGCCTTCATTAAATTGAGATGGGGGAATTGGTATTTTGATTTTTTCCTTTTAACTTGATAGGACAATTATTCAAAACAGATGAAAATGAATTAATATCAATGATATTAAATAATAAAACTTTAAAATACTTCATCACTTATGTAAACATTATTTAACATACTCTTAACTACTCCATTCATGCCCAGTTGTAATTGTGCTTGCCGTTTACATATTATACAAATATTTAATTGAAGAAATTAACTTTGGGAATTGTAATCCCAAAAGAACTACTAAACTGAAGTTATTTCTACCTCCCTGGTTTGTAAAAAAAAAAAAAAAAAAAAAAACCCTGCTTTTTATTTTTTTGAAAGAGATTTTTATTGGGATTTTTTCTCTTTTTAAATTAAAAACTATTTTAATGGGTAAAATGTGTTTTCTCTGCCTCATACCTCATTGGAGAAAGAAAGAAAGAAAAGAAAAATAAAATCTATATAAGAAATATGCAGTCAAGGAAAATTAATTCCCATATTGTTTATATCCAAAAATATGCCTATTCAGCTCCCTGAATCCATCACTTCTCTGTTGTGGTGATATGTGATGAGTCTTCTGGAAATCATGAATGATCATTGCAAAGATCAATATTATCTTCCAGTATTGTTTATCTTCACATGGTTGTTGCTATTACACACACACACACACACACACACACACACACATATATATACTTTTTTTGGTTCTACTCACTTAACTCTGAGTGAATCTTTTTTTTTTTTTCCCTGAGGCAATGGGGTTAAGTGACTTGCCCCTGGTCACACAGTTAGGAAGTGCTAATGTCCAAGATCAGATTTGAACTCAGGTTCTCCTGACTTCAGGGATGGTGCTCTATCCACTGTGCCATCTAGCTGCCTCAAGTATTTTCTTTGTTTCTCCAAAACCATTCTTTTTATCATTTCTTACTGAGCAATACTATTGCATTACAACCAAATACATAATTTGCCCAATTATTCAAGTGATTTTTTTTATTTTTTATGATACCTGTATTTCCCCAGGCATCCCTCTAGAGTAATTCTCTATAAGAAATATTTTTAAAAGAAAAAATAAAGAAGAAAAAAGTTAACAAAAATGATCAATATATCAAAAATTATGACATTATTAGTAATGCTCCACATCTCTAAACACTCCACTTTTACAAAGCAATGGGAAGAGGTAGTTAACTGATTATAAGTGGACAGCCAGAGCGTTTGTTCCACTGATATATTCCAATGTTGGGAGAAAATGAGGAGGATCTTCACCAATTTGTGTGTATGCTTATGGTAATTTTATAGGAGTACATGGACAAAAGTCATATAGGGTACATAGATATGTATAGATCACAATCTCATAACTCTTAGGGCCAAATTTTTTTTTAATTTTTTAATATTCATTTTAAAAGTAGTTCTTTGATTTGCATTTTCATAATCATTATATATATATGTATATATTTGGTTCTGTTTACTTCATTTTTGCATCAGTTCATGTAAGTCCTTGCTTCTCTAAAATTATCTTATTCATCATTTCATATAGCACGATAGTGTTCGATTACATTCATATGCTACAATTTATTTATCCATTCCTCTGTTTGTAAGCATCTCCTCTCCTCTGTCCCACCCAGTTCTTTGCTATTAAAATATGTTGCTACAGATATTTTCCTGTACATAAATCCTTTCTGTTTGTATATATGCTGGGGGTATATATTATTTTTCTATTTTCTTAATTCTAAAAGTATGTAAAAAAAAAAGAATAGACTTCTCAAGTGAATATGACCTAAGCTTCAACAATGTTTCCCTCTCCTCCATAATTTTTTCAGCTCTTTTTACTGGATTGGTGTGCGATTTTCAAAATGGAAGCAAATTTTAAAAAAACAAAGAAATTTATAGCATGAATACTATCTGAATGTCTTTGTCTCACTCCTCTCCCTCCCTCCTTTCTTTCTTCTCTCTTTCTCTCTCTCTCTTTGTGTGAATGTGTGGGTATTTTTCTTTTGCATCTGAGTCCTTCAGAGATTGAATGGATATAATTTTTAAATGGGCATCTAATATTTCAGGACAAAGGCGATCTCTTATGGCTGGGTTAAAAAGTGTATCTGAAAGCTTCCAAGATAGGAAATAGTTGAAATGATTCCCATAAATGAATAATTCTCCATTGAAGAATTTGAGCTTGGTAGGTTATAGAATTTTAAATGGCCCCTTTGAGATCATTAGTTCAGCCCTCTGATTTGACTAATTAAGAAATGGGAAGAAAAGGAAGATAGAATTTGAATACAACTTTGGAAAAGCAGAAACAATTTGAGTAAAATTAACTAGTATCTACTATTAGAATCCAAGCTAAGTTCTTCTAAGGCAATAATTTAATTGGATAGCCAGTATCCTTTGCATATACAATCAAGAAAAGAGGAGATATATTAAACAAAATTGATACAATATGCCAAAAACAGCCTAAGAAATTCTATTTAAAAATAAACTTGTATTGGTACCATCTTTTTTACATATAAATATCAAGAACTTAAAATAAAGGCAAATACTGATCCTGCTCCTCTGCATCCAAAAGGCCAATGCTATTTAAGTCTTGCAATGTTATATAGTGGGGTTCAGATTGCTTGCTCAGCATTTGGACTAAGAGCAAAAAAATATAGTAGGCCCCTTCAAAATCTTTTCATAACTCTCACCCTTTTTAATAAATAGTGATTTTGACTATTAGTAAGTGAGCATGCTTGTATCCAAAATTCTACTTATGAAACATGATAATTATTTCAATCACTGGTTGTTATTTCTTATTCTAAGTCCAATATTTCATGTTCATTAGTAGAACATCATAGTTGTATGCCATTTTCTGGTTGAGTTTTAACCATGATATGGCCTATGAGATTAGACCAACCTAAAACTCAAAACTTTTTACTGAACTGTTTAAACTCAAGCCTCAAGGTTTTGGATTTCTTTAATGCATTGTATATCAACACATGTGGTATATCCAGATGTTCCTGATGTGACCAAAACCTTTTCTCTTCAAAGAACCTGGAGTTCTTACAAGCAAGTTTCCATGATGGCATCAGATTCTCTAACCACAAGACAAAAATCATTTTCTAAAATAAGAATTTGTCCTACACTAAAAATATTTCATTGAAGTCAGTGTAAAGTACAGATAGCTTTATATTCTAAAAGAATAAGGGAAACACAAAAAAGCTCAAACTCAAGAGAACCTCAAACCATGGACCCAAAGTTTTTCTGATGCTATTTTACATTGAAATAGGATTGAAAAGTTTTCTATGGCTCAGGAATCATAATCTTACAGTTCCTTTTTGGAGGTGGGGTTTGACCCTTATTCTCCTTGGCTCCAAATCCTGTGTCTTATCCTCCATAAATGTCCTAAAAATAATTGCTTGTTTCCAATTCTCTGTTTATGTAGATATATATCTATGCCTCTGCCAAAGTCTTAGCAAAATTCCTCATCCTGAAATGAAAGAGACTTGAGATTCTTGCGTTCCAACAACTATGTTGAAATAATTTTGAGTATAGACTCAATGATGTACTTTATTTTTATCCATTTTAATTATGATCTTATAATAACAACATATACTACAAAATTGTTAGCACTATTTTTTAAAATAAAACAACCAGTTATTAATAATTCCAAAGAGTATAGGAGTATTTTATGTATATTATGCAAGAACCATTGTCTGAAGAGATATTACCAGGTTAATCAGAGAATGTCATGTGTTTTTGACCATGAAAAGTCTGACAGGATTTGTGTATAAAAAGTATGTGATCTGACCAAGTGGAAGGAGTACTGATGCTCACTTTTTTTAATTAGAATTTTTTGTTTGCAGTATTTAAACATGTCTTGATATGTTTGTATAGATGCATGTATATATGTGTACATACTTACTGTACTAATATGATCATATCTCTCTCTGTTTGCAAACTTTTAGTGACTCCCTATTCCATATAAGCTAAAATATAAACTGTTTAGCCTGGCTTTCCTGCCCCTGCCCCTTTCCTTCCTTATATGGGAAAACACAAAGCAATTCCAGTTTCCTGAGGCTTTGTTATTGAGCTCATCTAATGACACTATGGCTCTAACTCAGCATCTTTTGTAATGTGTTTACTAGTTGCTTCATTTTATTGGCTCTCTAGATGTCCTTTTGGACCAGCCCTTACATGAACAGTTCTCATTCCTAGAGCATGCAGCGTAACTACACAGTTTTGGTCAAGATAATGAGAGTGCCTTTAAAGGCCAACTTGAGAAAGAAGGGACTGTTTCAGCACATTTTTACTGCTGATGTAACTGCTTCCTTTTATTTTTATCAATAAAACATCACATCACTCCCAACATTGAGAAACTCATTGGTCAAAAATGTACGGCTCCCTGTCTAGAGGAAAGTTTGGGGATTTTAAAAAAAATGACTATTACAGTTCAGGCAGCCTTCCTTGGTGTTTCATTCCTTGGCTATTTTACATTCTTTCCCAGTGAGCGACATTGATAAGCAGCAGATTCTATTTATAAAGGATGACAAGTGCTATTTAACTATGCTCTACTTGGTTAAAAGTAAAAATCACAAGCAACTGCACAGATTTGCTTTACTTTTTTTTTCCCAATAAGGTACCTTGATATCTTTTGGGGAAATCAGTTTGGTGTAACTCAATACAAAACAACCTTTGCTGTTTAAAATGGATTGAATAAAACAGTTCACCATACTTGGTGACATTTTATTTTTATTTCTTAAATAATAAAGCTCCATTTTTAGGTAAAATTCTGGGCAAGTTACTTTTTAACCTTTTCTTTTGTCAAGTTATAACATAATAGAATTGAACTAGATGACCCTGAAGATCTCTCTATTTTTATATTCTTAATACTTTTATCAATAATTCTATTACATATTTGGGTATTTACCTGAATGTTAGGGTTTCTTCTATAGCTTTAAAAGAAAGAACAATTTGTGGTCTCTATAGCACAATTAAAAGCGCCTAATAGTTTTTTGTGTATTTTCATAGGCAGCTATGTGGCATAGTGGAAAGAATGTCTGGCCTGAATAAAGGAAAACTTCTCTTGCTGAGTTCAAATCTGTCCTCAGACACTTACCAGCTGTGTGACTCTGGCAACTATCTTAATCCTGTTTTTCTCAGTTTCCTCATCTGTAAAATGGGCTGGATATGTAAATGACATACACCAGTATCTTTGCTGAGAAAACCCCAAATGGGGTCATGTAGAGTTAGAAATAAATGAAACAAGAGAAAAAAAAACATAAAATAACTGATTAGGTAGTGCTTTTCTCTTAAAAAAAAAAGTGGCTCCCATTCATATCCCAAAATTACACACTATTCCTTGAAAGATGTAACTAACAGAAATAATCTTGTTCATTGGACAGCTAGTCATAAATATTTTTTTTTAATTTTTATTTTATTTGCATAACATATGTGTGGGTAATTCTTCAACAATAACCCTTACATAGCTTTCCGTTACAAATTTTTCCCCCCAACTCCCCACCCCTCCCCTAGATGGCAGGATATCCACTACATGTTAATTATGTTAAAATATTGGCAAATCGAATATATGTATACATATTTCCAAACTTATCATTGGTGTGCAAGAAAAATCTTATCTACACAAACGATATATCAGATAAAGGAAACACAATGTAAGCAAACATCAATCAAGGAGTATGAGAAT
>JAJPUD010001687.1:15823-85988 GCA_023553655.1 Myrmecobius fasciatus | reverse complement strand
GCCTCTCTGAAATCATCTTGCTGGTCATTTCTTACAGAACAATAATATTCCATAACATTCATATACCATAATTTATTCAGCCATTCTCCAATTGAAGGGCATCTATTCAATTTCCAGTTTCTAGCCACTACAAAAAGGGCTGCCACAAACATTCTTGCACATGTGGGGCCTTTTCCTTCCTTTATGATTTCTTTGGGATATAAGCCCAATAGAAATGCTGCTGGGTCAAAGGGTATGCACAGTTTGATAACTTTTTGAGCATAGCTCCAAATTGTTCTCCAGAATGGCTGTATCCGTTCACAGCTCCACCAACAATGCATCAGTGTCCCAGCCCTCCCACAACCCCTCCAACATTCATCATTAACTTTTCCTGTCATTTTAGCCAATCTGACAGGTGTGAAGTGGTATCTCAGGGTTGTCTTGATTTGCATTTCTCTGATCAATAGTGATTTGGAGCACCTTTTCATATGACTATAAATAGTTTTAATTTCATCCTCTGAAAATTGTCTGTTCATATCCTTTGACCATTTATTGATTGGAGAATGGCTTGAATTTTTATAAATATGAGACAATTCTCTATATATTTTAGAGATGAGACCTTTATCAGAACCCTTAAATGTAAAGATGATTTCCCAATTTATTGCTTCCCTCCTAATCTTGTCTGCATTGATTTTGTTTGTACAAAAACTTTTTAACTTAATATAGTCAAAGTTATCTATCTGGTTTTCAATTAAAAGTTCCAGTTCTTCTTTGGACATAAATTTATTCCATCTCCACAGGTCTGAGAGGTAAACTATATTATGTTCCTCTAACTTGTTTACAAAATCACTCTTTATATCCAGATCATGAACCCATTTAGATCTTATCTTGGTATGTGGTGTTAGATGTGGGTCAAGCCCTAATTTCTTCCACACTAGTTTCCAGTTTTCCCAGCAGTTTTTGTCAAATAGTGAATACTTATCCCAAAAGCTGGGGTCTTTGGGTTTATCAAAAACCAAATTGCTATAGTTATTGCCTAGTTTGTCTTGTGATTCTATCCTATTCCACTGATCGACTACTCTATTTCTTAGCCAGTACCAAATGGTTTTGATGACCGCTGCTTTATAATATAGTTTTAGATCTGGTACAGCAAGTCCACCATCGTCAGCCTTTTTTTTTTCATTAATCCCCTTGAAATTCTTGACCTTTTGTTTTTCCAAATGAACTTTGCTACTATTTTTTCTAGATCTGTAAGATAATTTCTTGGGAGTTTGATTGGTATGGCACTAAATAAGTAAATTAGTTTGGGTAGTATTGTCATTTTTATTATATTCGCTCGTCCTACCCATGAGCATTTTAAGTTTTTCCAATTGACTAGGTCTGATTTGATTTGTGTGGAAAGTGTTTTGTAATTTAGTTCATATAGTTCCTGACTATCCCTTGGCAGATAAATTCCCAAATATTTTATACTATCAACAGTTATTTTGAATGGAATTTCTTTTTGTATCTCTTGCTGCTGAACTTTATTGGTAATATATAAAAATGCTGATGATTTATGTGGATTTATTTTGTATCCTGCCACTTTGCTAAAGGTGTGAATTGTTTCTAGTAGTTTTTTAGTTGAGTCTCTAGGATTCTCTAAGTATACCATCATGTCATCTGCAAAGAGTGATAATTTGGTTTCTTCACTACCTACTCTGATTCCTTTTATCTCTTTTTCTTCTCTTATTGCTAAAGCTAACATTTCTAATACAATATTAAATAGTAATGGTGACAGTGGGCAGCCTTGTTTCACTCCTGATCTTATTGGGAATGGTTCTAGTTTGACTCCATGACATATGATGCTTGCTGAAGGTTTTAAGTAGATACTACTTATCATTTTAAGGAAAAGCCCATTTATTCCTATACTCTCCAGTGTTTTTAATAGGAATGGGTGTTGGATTTTATCAAAGGCTTTTTCTGCATCTATGGAGATAATCATATGATTTTTATAAATTTGGTTATTAATATAATTGATTATGCTAATAGTTTTCCTAATATTGAACCAGCCCTGCATTCCTGGTATAAATCCTACTTGGTCATGATGTATTATCCTGGGGATGACTTTCTGTAATCTTGTTGCTAAAATCTTATTTAAAATTTTTGCATCAATATTCATTAGGGAAATGGGTCTATAGTTTTCTTTCTCAGTTTTCTCCCTACCTGGTTTAGCTATCAGCACCATATCTGTGTCATAGAAGGAATTTGGTAGTACACCTTCTTTCCCTATTTTTTCAAATAGTTTATATAGTATTGGGATTAATTGTTCCTTGAATGTTTGGTAAAATTCACATGTAAATCCATCTGGTCCTGGAGATTTTTTCTTAGGGAGTTGATTAATAGCTTGTTCTATTTCTTTTTCTGAAATAGGGCTATTTAAATAATTTATTTCCTCTTCTGTTAATCTGGGCAATCTATATTTTTGTAGATACTCCTCCATTTCATTTACATTCTCAAATTTATTGGCATAAAGTTGGGCAAAGAAACTCCTAATTATTACTCTAATTTCCTCTTCATTGGAGGAAAGTTCTCCCTTATCATTTTTGAGACTAATAATTTGATTTTCCTCTTTTCTTTTTCTAATCAAATTAACTAAAGGCTTATCTATTTTGTTGGTTTTTTCATAAAACCAACTCTTACTTTTATTTATTAATTCAATAGTTTTCTTATCTTCAATTTTATTGATCTCCCTTTTAATTTTCAGAATTTCCAATTTGGTATTTAATTGAGGGTTTGTAATTTGGTCTTTTTCTAGCTTTTTTAATTGTAAGCCCAGTTCATTAATCTTCTCCTTCTCTGTTTTACACAAGTAAGCATCTAGAGATATAAAATTACCCCTTATAACCGCTTTAGCCGAGTCCCACAAATTTTGGTATGTTGTCTCATTGTTGTCATTCTCCTGGATGAAATTTTCGATTGTGTCTATAATTTGCTCTTTCACCCATTCGTTCTTCAGGATTAGATTATTTAATTTCCAAATAACTTGTGGCCTATTTTCTCCTGGCCTTATATTACATGTGAGTTTTATTGCATCATGATCTGAGAAGGATGCATTTACTATTTCTGCTTTTCTGCAATTGATTTTGAGGTTTTTATGCCCTAACACATGATCAATTTTTGTATAAGTTCCATGAACCCCTGAGAAAAAAGTATACTCCCTTCTATCACCATTCAATTTCCTCCAGAGATCTATCATACCTAACTTTTCTAGCCTTTTGTTAACCTCCCTAACTTCTTTCTTATTTATTTTGGAATTTGATTTATCTAATTCTGAGAGAGCAAGGTTGAGATCTCCCACTAGTATAGTATTACTGTCTATTTCTCCTTGCATCTCTCTTAACTTCTCCTCTAGGAATTTGGATGCTATACCACTTGGTGCATATATGTTAAGTATTGATACTGCTTCATTGTCTATGGAACCCTTTAGTAAAATGTAGTTTCCTTCCTTATCTCTTTTAATTAGATCTATTTTTGTTTTTACTTGATCCGAGATAAGGATTGCTACCCCTGCCTTTCTTTGTTCACCTGAAGCATAGAAGATTCTGCTCTAGCCCTTTACCTTCACTCTGTATGTATCTCTATGTTTTAGATGTGTTTCTTGTAAACAACATATTGTAGGATTCTGGCTTTTAATCCAGTCTGCTACCCGCTTCCGTTTTATGGGAGAGTTCATCCCGTTCACATTCACAGTTAAAATAACTATATCTGTATTCCCTGCCATCTTATTTACCCAGAGTTATGATTTTCTCTTCCCTTTCCCCTCTCTCCCTTCCCCCCTCCCCAGTACTTTGCTCTTGAAGACCACCTCCCACCAATAATCCTCCTCCCTTTAGAGTCCCTCCCTCCCCTTTATACCTTTCCCCTAATCCTTCTATTAGTTTATCCCTTTCCTTTTCTCCCCTCCCTCCTACCTTCCCACAAGGAGGGTCAGTGCTTTCTTTGAAGCCAAATGTGTCTGATATACTCTCTTAGAGTCCAATCTAATGAGAGTAAGGTTTACACAATACTCATCGCCCTCCCTTCTTCCCCTCAATTATATTAGATCTTCTATGTCTCTTTATGAGATTTTGCCTTATTTTACCTCCTATATTTTTACTTTATTTTGCCTCCTTTTCCCCCCTCCCCCCTTTTTCTTTTTCAGTATGGTATCCCTTCCACCTCTAATTTCTTTTCCATTATTATCAAAGAAAAATGAAATTATACTGCCATTCTTTAAAGGATACCTATAGTAGGAATATAGTTCTCAAGAGTTTTCCTTTTTACCTTTTTATGTTTCTCTTGAGTTCTCTATTTGGAGGTCAAATTTTTTGTTCAGATCAGGTCTTTTCATTAGAAATAGGTGAAATTCTCCTGTATCATTGAATGACCATCTTCTTCCCTGGAAGATGATGCTCATTCTAGCTGGATAACTTATTCTTGGCTGTAATCCAAGTTCTTTTGCCTTTCGGAATATCTGGTTCCAGGCCCTTCGATCCTTCAATGTGGAAGCTGACAGATCCTGTGTAATTCTAATGACAGTTCCTCGGTATTTGAACTGTTTCTTTCTAGCTGCTTGCAATATCTTTTCCTTGGTGCGATAGTCCTGAAATTTGGCCACGATATTCCTTGGGGTTTTAATTTTGGGGTCTCTTTCTGGAGGTGATCGGTGAATTCTTTCAATGCCAATTTTGCCTTCTGATTCTAAAACATCAGGGCAATTCTCTTTCATGATTTCCTGGAAGATAGCATCCAGGTTCTTTTTTTCATCGTGGCTTTCAGGGAGTCCGATAATCCTTAAATTGTCTCTCCTGGATCTGTTTTCCAAGTCAGTTGTTTTTCCTAGGAGATATTTCATATTTTCTTCTATTTTTTCATTTTTTTTGTTTTTGTTTAACTGATTCTTGAAGTCTTATTGAGTCATTTACTTCTATTTGTTCAATTTTAATTTTTAGAGTATTATTTCCTTCAGTTATCTTTTTTAGCTCCTTTTGTAGCTGGCCAATTGAATTTCTGGATTCAATGCATTCTTTTTCCATTTTGCCAGTTTTATTTTTCAGTGAATTGTTGTCTTTTTCCAATTCACCAATTTTGTTTTTCAGTGAATTGTTGTCTTTTTCCAATTCACCAATTTTGTTTTTCAGTTCACTATTTTTATTTTCCAGTGAATTGGTGATTTTTTCCAATTCACCAATTTTGTTTTTCAGTGAACTGTTTTCTTTTTCCAATTCACCAGTCCTATTTTCCAGTTTTTGATATTTCTGTTGCCCTGATCTCAATTTATTTCCCCATTCTTCTTCTAGCTCTCTTTTGAGATTCTTAATGCAATCATCCAGGTAAGCCTTCTGAAAGGGAGACCAACTTAAGTCTGCCTTTGTGGCTTCATCTGGGATTGTTTTCATATGTCAGGATCTGGGGACTGTTCTATTTTTTCTCCGTAAAAGCTTTCTATGGTGAGAGCTCTCTTCTGCTTCTTGCTCATGATTTAAAGTTGGGATATTGGTCAAAAGCCGAGAAAACTGCAACAATTTATATTTGCCCTGGGGCAGTTTGCCGAGTTGACTTCCGGTCTGAGGCTGGTCGGGCTAGATTCGCACCAGGACCACGTTTTCAGCTGTTCTCGATCCACCCCCTTCCAAAGGCAGATCTGCCAAAGCACCTGCCCGCAAGCAGAGCAAAGTGGCCCAGGCGTCTCCCAGGGGCTTCCTGGGTGCCCAAAATCCGCCCCTCTATCGCAGCCCTGACTTCCGCCCCGGCTGGAGTCCGATCGCGACCAGAGGCCGATTTCCCCTGAGGCTAACCTTCTCCGGAGTTCTTTCAAGGTAGATCTTTGATAGAAGTGCGTTGTAGTCCAAATGCTTGGCGAGGACCTCACTCAGAAACCAGTTTTAAGGCTTACTTTGTCTGGGTTTGAGGGAATGTCGGAGGGAGTTCACAGAGAAAGCTGTCCGCAGTTCGCCATCTTGGCTCCGCCCCCCGCTAGTCATAAATATTAAGTGAGGCATAAAACAGGAAAATATGTGCTAACAAAAATGATCCTCTCAGTGTCCCAGGATGACATTTTTCTTCAGGATGAAGACATTGAAAGGGTAGAATTTTGGAAAAATGAGATGCTTTTATCTTGAGAAGTACCACAGAGCAGAGAAACAAATGCTGGATTTGGAGTTAAGAAAGCTGGATTTAACTTCTGCCTTTAAGACTTATTAAGTATGTGATGAGTAACAAGTTGCTTAACCTTTTCACTTCACCTATAAAATGGTCATAAAAACACTCATACCATCTGCCATGTTAGGTATAGACCAACATCTCATATCATATACACAGGATGAAAGAAAAATGGGTCCATGATTTAGACATAAAGGGTGATACCATAAGCAAATTAGAGGAACATGGAATAATTTGCCCATCAGATCTATAAATGAGGGAAAATTTATGAACAATTAAGAGATAGAGATCAGTAAAATGGATAATTTTGATTCCATTAAATTAAAAAATATTTTACACAAACAAAACCAATGTACCAACTTTCTGCCAAATTGCCTTCTAGTTTTTCCAGCAGTTTTTGTAAAATATTGAGTTCTTATCCCCAAAGCTTGGGTCTTTGGGTTTATCAAACACTAGATTACTATGATTTTTTACTACTGTGTATTTTATACTTAACCTATTCCACTCATCTACCGCTTTGTTTCTTAGTCAGTACCAGATTTTGATGATTGTCACTTTATATTACAGTTTGAAATCTGGTATGACTAAGCCATCTTCCTTCACATTTTTTTTCATTTATTCATATTCATAAACTTTTGTTAACATCATGTGATTTTTTTCTATCTCTAACATATTTCTGATAGTTTCATTGGTCTGGCATTGAATAAATAAAGTAATTTGGGTAGAAAGTAATTTTTATTATGTTAGTCCACCTTGTCCATAAACAATTAATATGTTTCCAATTTTTTACATCTGCCTTTATTTGTGTGAAAAAATTTTTGTAATGTATTTATGTAGTCCCTGGGATTGTTTTGACAGGTAGACTCTCAAATATGCAATATTGTTTACACTTATTTTAAATAGAATTCCTTTTTGTATATCTTGCTACTAGATTTTGTTGGTAACATACAGAAATGCTAATGATATATATATTGGATTAGGATTGGATTGGATTGGATAAAGATTGATCAAAACTTATTTATATAGTGCTTTCAGGTTTGCGATACCCTGCTACTCTGCTAAAGTTGTTAATTATTCTAACTAGGTTTCTAGTTAATGATCTAGAATTCTCCAAGTTTATCACAGAAGCATCTTCAAAGAGAGAAAGTTTTGTTTCCTCATTGGCTGGTATAATTCCTTCAATTTCATTTTCTTTTCTTATTGCTATAGGTAACATTTCTAGTACAATATTGAATAATAGTGGTGAGAATGAAATCTTTGCATTGCCCCTGGTCTTTCAGAAGATTTTTAGCTTATTCCCATTACAGATATTGCTCATCCCTATTACAGATAATCATTTTAATGGATGCTCCATTTATTCCTATGCTCTCTAGTGTTTTTAATAAAAATGGATGTTGTATGTTGTCAAAAGATTTTTCTGCATCTATTGGGATAACCATAATTTCTACTGGTTTTGTTATTGATATGATCAATTATGTTGATAATTTTCCTAACAGTGAACCAGAATTTTATTCCTGTTATAAATCCCACCTGGTTATAAGGTATAATATTTGTGATATGTTTGTGTAACCACTTTGCTAATATGTTATCTAAAATATTTGCATCAATATTCATTAGGGAAATTGGTCTACAATTTTCTTTCTCTATTTTTGTTCTTCCTGGTTTAAGTATCAGCACCATATTTGTGTTACAAAAAGGAAGTTGGTAATACTTCTTCTTTGTCTATTATTTCAAATTTTTTACATAGCATTGAAATTATTTATACTTTAAATGTTTGTTAGAATTCACTTGTAAATCTATCTGGTCCTGCTGATATATTTTTTTCTTAGAAAGCTTATTCAATGATTATTCAATTTCTTTTTCTAAGATAGAATTATTTAAACATACTATTTCATCTCTTAATTTAGGAAGCTTATATTTTTGTAAATGTTCATCCATTTAACCTAGACCGTTAGATTTATTGGCATAATTGAGCAAAATAGCTTCTAATAATTTCTTTAATTCATTTTCATTTGTGATACATTCACCCTTTTAATTTTTCAGGCTGGTAATATATTTTTTCTTCTTTTAAAAAAATCAAATTAGCCAATGGTTTACTAATTTTATTGGTGTTTTCATAAAACCAGGTGCTAGTTTTATTTACAAATTTAATAATTTTTTTAACTTTAATTTTTTGATTGTCTTTTTTGATAGTCAAGATTTCTGATTTGATGCTTAATTGGTGATTTTTAATTTTTTTTTTTAGTTGTGTGCTTTATTAATTGATCTGCTTTTTCTCTGTTTTACTGATGTAAGCATTTAGAAATACAAAATTTCCTCTCAGTGTTGCTTTGGCTGCATCCCATAAATGCTGGTGTGTTGGCTCATTGTTGTCACTCTACTGAAATTATTGATTATTTCTAGGCTTTGCTCTTTGATACACTCATTCTTTAGGACTAGACTATTTAGCTTCTGATTTATTTTAAATGGCTCTTTGTTCAATGCAGCTTTTATTACATTATGATCTGAAAAGGAATAATTTCATATGTCTGCTTTTTCTGCATTTGGTTGTAAAATTTTTATGCCCAAATATGTGATAAATTTTTATGTAGGTGCCATTTATATCTAATAAAAAGGTATATTCCTTTCTATTTCCATTCAGTTTTCTCTAGAGGTTCATCATATCTAACTTTTCCAAGATTCTATTTATCTCTGACTTTTTTCTTTTATGGTTAGATTCATCTCATTCTGAGAGTTGAAAGTTGTGATTTCCCACTAGTTTAGTTTTGGTATTTTCTCCTGTAATTCATTTACCTATTCCTTTCAGAATTGCTGTGCCATTTGGTTAATATATTTAGTATTGATATCACTTCATTGTCTGTGTGTCCTTTTAGCAAGAAGTAGTTTCCCTGCTTATCCTTTTAATTAGGTTTATTTTTGCTTTTGCTTTGTCTGAGATTATGATTACTCCTGCCTTTTTTAGTTCAGCTGAACCATAATTGCCTTTGCTCTTCTCCTTTATTTTAACTCAGTGTGTGTGTGTGTGTGTGTGTGTGTGTTTCAAGTGCATTTTTGGTAAACAACTATTGTAGGATTGTGGTTTGTAATTCACACTGCTATCTGCTTCGATTTTATGGGTAAATTCATCCCATCCATAAATAAAATTTAATAATTACTGTCAGCTCTACTTACACCCCCTTTTCATATCCCTATCTCTCTGTCTGTCTCTGTCTCTTTCTGTCTCTGTCTGTCTCTGTCTCTCTCTCTTCTCAGAAGTGTTTTGCTTTTGACCACCACTTTCCCCGGCAACCTTCTGGCATCCCCCAATTCTTTTATATTCCTTCTCTCCTACTTCTGTGTTATGGTAAGACAGATTTCTATGCCCACCTGAGTCTGTATGTTAATTCCTTGAACCAATTCTGATGAGAGTACCATTCAAACATTGATCACTATATCTCAACCCCATTGTCCTCTTCAGTGTAAAGTTCTTTTATAGTTCTTTTATTTGAGTTAATTTACCTCATTCTACCTATTCATTCCTTGTTTTGAGGCATATCTATTTTTTACCATTTAATTTTATTTTTTTTAATATCACCCAATCATAGCCAATACAGACTCGTGCCCTCTGTATTATCCTCCCAAGTGCCCTAATAATGATAAAGTTCTTAGAAATTAGCTATTTCTAAGTAGAAATGTTAACATTTAAGCTTATTGAATCCATTATTTCCTCATTTCTTTTCACCTTTATATGCTTCTCTTAAGGCTTTTTTGAAAGTCAGGTTTTTTTTATTCAGCTGTAGTCCTCATCTTCCATTTCATTAAATATCCATTTTTCCTCTGAAAGAATTATACTTAGTTTTGATGGACAGATGATACTTGATTGTAATCCTAGATCCTTTGCCCTCTAGAATAGCATATTCCAAGCCCTCCAGTCCATTAATGTAGAGTCTGCTAAAATTTATGTTATCCTGATTGTGCCTTCATGATATTTGAATTATTTCTTTCTGGTTGCTTACAACATTTTTGACCTGGGAACCCTGGAATTTGGTAAAATATTTCTGGATATATTTATTTTGGGACCTCATTCAGGATGTCACCAGTGGATTCTTTCAATTTCTATTTTACTCTCTAATTCTGGGATACCAGGCCAGTTTTTCTTGATAATTTTCAAAAATATGACATTTAGGCTCTTTTTAAAAAAAATATATTATGGCTTTCAGGTAGTTTGGTAATTCTTAAATACTTTTCCTTAATTTTTTCCAGATCAGTTGTTTTTCCAATGAGATATTTCACATTTTTTACTATTTTTTCATTTTTAAAAAATTATTTGTTTCTTACTGTGTCAAATCATTTGCTTCCATTTGCAAACTTTTAATTTTTAAGGAATTGTTTTCTCTTGGCAGTTTTCATACTTCATTTTCCACTTGACTAATTAAGCTTTTTAATGGATTCTTCTCTTCAGTGTATTTTTGTATCTCATTTTCCCCCATTTGGCCAATTTTGTGTTTTAAGGAGTTCTCTTCAGTATTTTTGCACTTCCTGTACCAAAGCTTTTTCATGATTTTCTTTCACTGTTCTTATTTCTTTTTCCAATTTTTCTTCTGCAGTTCTTATTTGATTTCACACCACACACACACACACACACACACACAAAACACACACACAAAGAATATGTCTAATGTTTACTCAGACTATTTGAATAATCAAATACCTTTAATAATCATTCAGAAGCACTTGGAGTGTTTTTAGGTTTTTGAGGATGGATCAAAACTCATTTATATAGTGCTTTTAGGTTTGCGAGTTACTTTTACATATATTATCTCATTTGAAACTGACAAACTTTAGGAGATATAAAAGCAATTATTATCCTTATTTCATATTATTAACTTGCTCAAACCACTCAATTAGTAGGAGACTGTGGTTGAATTTGAACTCAGTTCTTTTGGTTTCAGGTCCATCACTCTATTACCCTATTCCATTTCTTACTATTTTCTGATTTACTTTAGTTTGAAAAATTTGTAGCCACATAGCCTGGTTGTTTCACATGTATGGCATTTGAAATCTAGATTTTTGGTTCAATCTCAATGTAGACAATTTCTCTGTGACCACTGACAGTATAAGTGTTGTTCTCAACTTTCCTGCTGTCAGTGGTAATAGAGGGAAGTAACAACTGGTTGGGAAAAAAAAAATGAAAGGATCAATGAAAGGATCAATGTCACGAGAAACTATGTAGATTGGGTTGCTGAAAGTAGCTTGGTAGTGTCCCTGTGCATATAAACTTAAGCATATTTCTCTTTCTTTCTCTTCCCTTCTTGGTCTCTATTTCTCTGGGCCATGCCTAAATACATTAATAAAAGTTTTCAATGCTTACATGGACAACCTGGATAATTTTATATATATATGTGTGTGTGTGTGTGTGTGTGTGTGTGTGTGTGTGTGTGTATTTATAATTAAGTTTTTTAATACTCATTCAGAACCTTGTGGAGTATTTTCTAAAATTATAATATCGGGGCAAAAGAAATCCCTGCTGGTGTTTACAAAATAGAAATTCTGTGATTGGTAGCTAACAAGTAAACATTTATAGCATTGAATTGGTTCTGAGTGTCACATTGTAGCACAAAATTTTTTTCCCTATTCAAAAAGCTGTAAGATCCCTGAACAAAGACAAATTTTTTTGGAAAAAAAAAGCACTTCTGTATTAATGTCTGTGTTTTTCATGTATAGAGATCCAAAGGAAAGTTGGGAAAGCAAATAAAAAGAATATGATGTGACTGTCATAGTCACTCCCTATTTCTAACCATGAAATTCTACACACAATTCATTTTTAGGACAAGAAATATCTATTTAGTCCAAGGCTTTGGGTATGGACAGGAGCCAATTTCCCATCCAGGAGTTGACAGAGACATACTATTCTGTTGTGATTATTTTCTTGGGATTTTCGGTTATCCTTTTTTGGCTTCTTGAAACTGGCGAGTGAGTTTACCCAATATTCAGGCAATTGTTGGGCTCAAGAAACCAAATGAATGGCTGTCCAGGAGTTAAATTGACTTTCTTCTCCCCAAAATATTCCCTGGAAAGAAATATAAGACCTCAAAAAATTTTGCAAGTTTTTTAAACAGAAATTTATTTGAGCAAGTTAATATTTTATTTTAAAAAATAATAACAGACTTGGAAGATGAAGACCATGATAATTATTTGCAAGTCAAGGAAAGCAGCCCCATTGAATAAGAACTAGATTTATTCTCTACAATTTCAGGGAGCAGAATGAAAATGAGTGTGTGATAGTTACAGGGAAATAAATGGCAGCATGGCATAGTGGACAGAAAACTATCCTCTCTGAAAAGCCAAAATAAGATTGTAGCTCTGGCACATACTGGCTATTTAACCTTGGCCAAGTAACTTAACTTCTTGGTGTTTTAGGCAACTTTAATAATGTAAGTTGCAAAGAAAATACCCACTTATTGATAGAAATAATTTTCTTATGTGGGAGTTCTTTGTACCAGTCTCTATAAAATAAAGAAATATGCATATTTCTAAAGGTAGATATATCTATATCTATAGATCTCTCTCTCTCTCTCTCTTTCATGTAACTAACTAGAGTTTTCAAAAAGGAAATTAGCTCTTTTGAGAGGCAGTGAGCTCACTGGTGTCACTGAAGGTGTTCATAATGAACAATCATCAGAAGTGCTATACAGTGCATTCCTGAATTGGATGGGAGATTGAAATATATGATTTCTGAAGTTCTTTCTAATTTTAAAATTCTGAGTCCACAAGAGCTTCAAAACCTGTCTCAGAGAATCAGTAAATCAGACATAAACAATAATATGACTGGACACCAGCTATTGCAGCAAAGCATAATATAAAAAGTGCTTAGTTGGGTTTAAAGGATTTGAATATGAACTTGGACCCACAGCTTCCTCACTACATGACATTGAGCAAATCACTTAACCTCTCTCTGTACCTTTCTTCATTTATACAATGGTAAAAAATATATGTATTTAGGATCAGACATCAAGCTGACCTTAGAGGATATTGATTTGACTCTTTCACTTTACAGAAAAACAACAACAAAAACTGAAGCCCAGAGATGTGAAGATACTTGGTCAAAGTCAGAGTTTTTAAAATGGCACAGATGGGATTTGAATTCTGGTCTTTTGACTTCAGATTCATCACTTTTTATTTTATTCAACATGCATTTACTTTTTTTATGCTATTTTATTTTCCAAAAACATGCAAAGATAGTTTTCAACATTTATATTTGCAAAACCTTGTGTTCCAAATTTTTCTCCCTCTCTCCTCAAGAGAGCAAGCAATTTGATGTAGGTTAAATCGGTGCAATTCTTCTAAACATATTTCCATATTCATTATGCTACACAAGAAAAATCAGATTAAAAGTGAAAAAAAAATCATGACAAAGAAAATAAAGCAACACAAAGGTGAAAATACTGTACTTTGATCCATAAGACTAAACACAACAATGGGAAGACAAGGAAATTAGAACCTCCCACCTTACCTCCTTTTTAATTCAGGAGAAAATTATTTATTTGTACCTGTGACCCTTTGATGATTGCTGCCCTAAATTTTCTGGTGACAATAAAACACACACATAAGCTTTTAAACCATTAATTTCCTTATAAATATAGGGCATAAATTATTATTGTTAATTTTGAATGGTTGGAAATTGACAGATATGGAATAAAAAAATGAGCTGTGAAAATTAAAGTAGATCTGTTCATTGCTAATTTTTTATTTGAGATGTTTGCATCAATACTCATTAGGGAAATTGGTCTATAATTTTCTTTCTCTGTTTTGATTGTAAATGGTTTAGGTATCCACACTCAAACTATATTATAAAAAAGATTTTGGTAGGACTCACTCTTTTTTTTCCCTATTTCTCCAAATATTTTGCATAGTATTGGAATCAATTGTTTCTTAAATATTTGGTAGAATTTACATATAAATCCATCTGGTCCGGGAGATTTTTTCTTCAGGAGCTGATTAAAGCTAACTGTTCAATTTCTTTTTTAAAAAATGGGACTATTTAAGCAATTTATTTCCTCCTCTGTTAATCTGGGCAATCTATATTTTTGTAGGTATTCATCAATTTCACTTAGTTTATCAGATTTATTGGCATATAGTTGCGTAAAATAACTCCTAATTATTACTCTAGTTTTCTCTTTATTGGTGGAAAGTTCTCCCTTTTCATTTTTGTTAATAATTTGATTTTCTTCTTTCCTTTTCTAATCAAATTAACTAAAAGTTTATCTATTTTGTTGATTTTTTGTAAAACCTATTTTTAGTTTTGTTTATTAGTTCAATAGTTTTCTTAATTTCAGTTTTATTAATCTCCCTTTTTATTTTCAGAATTTCAAATTGGATATTTTGGTGTGTTGTATCATTATTGTCATTCTCTTGAATAAAATTATCGATTGTGTCTATGATTTGTTGTTTCACCCATTCATTCTTTAGAATTAGATTATTTAGTTTCCAAATAATTTTTGGTCTATTTTACCCTGGCCCTTTATTTCATGTAATTTTTATTGCATCATGATCTGAAAAAGATTCATTTACTATTTCTGTATTTTTGCATTTGATTTTGAGGTTTTTACATCCTAATTCATGGTCATATTTTGTGTAGGTTCTATGTACTGCTGAGATAAAAAGTATATTCCTTTTTGTTTCCACTCAATTTTCTCCAAAGGTCTATCACACCTAACTTTTCTAAAAATTCTATTTATCTCCTTAACTTCTTTCTTATTTATTTTGTGATTTGGTTTATTTGTTTTATGATTTGATTTATCTACTTCTGATACAGCAAGTTTGAGATCCTCCACAAGTATAGTTTTGCTGTCTCATTCTTGCAGCTCTCTTAATAAAGTAGATCTATTAATTAGACCACATTGAATGAGTAGAATCTGTGACATGGCATTTCATATAGATTTCTACTTTTGTTGCAGGTAAATTCCAAGCTCTGATTAATAGTTTTATTAGATATTTTATTAACAAATTATTCAAAGAGCTATGGTTAATGTTATATCCTAGAGTAACAGATTTGCCACATACCATTATGTTAATGTCTTAAAAAATATAGAGCTCTTAACAAGTTGATTGTACAAATGCTACCTTTCTCAGATAATGATAACCTTTCTTTGATTATTTCTATGATTTTACATTGTCCAAACTATTGACACTAACTACAGAATTTGAACTTTAGTCTTTTCTGTGCTTTATACAGTAAAGCATACTGTTTTTTTTTGTTTTGTTTTTATTTTTCAATGAATTTATTAAGCACGTATCATTTGTTGAGAATGATTTGTCCTGGTCACACAGCTAGGAAATGTTAAGTGTATGAGGCCAGATTTGAACTCAGGTCCTTCTCACTTCAGGGCTAATGTTCTAACCACTGTACCAATTAGCTGCCCAATACTATTCTTTATAGACTTCAAAGCATTTTCACATACATTATGTCTCATGTAATCTCAATACACGGAAGTAACCTGGGCAAGATAGAACATATTATCCCTGTTGGACAAATGAGGTTCTAAAGAGTGGTTTATCAATTTACCCCAAAGGGAACAGTATTTATAGAAGGCTTCACTCTGTGATCTCATCAGTGATCTCACAGTCCCATCAATGCAGCTACTCTGTTTTATTTAATAATAATTGCAAACTTAATTGTTGAAACTGCCATTCAAGAACTTATAATTTTGTTTTCATGTCATTTTCATAATTGTGCTATTACCAAACAATAAAATCAAACACCCTTGCTCTCCACAGCAAAATGATATTATATTAAGTGATAAAGATAACAAACAGAAGATAGGAATCCCATTTCCCATATTTAGATTCCATTCATTAGGTCAAACTTCTTCCAATGTCCTACAAGTATGTGGTGCACTAAATTTGGAAATTCTTCGTATTCTCTAGGGGAGAAAATACTGTTTCTTTTTTCCATGTAAAAATAAAATATTGTCTCATGACATTATAATCTTTCAAAAACCTCCACCCCAAGGAATATATTCTTAATTATTACATCTATTAAAAATGCATAGATTTATATTTTGTAAGGAACACTAAAATGGAGAAGAAAATCTTTATTGCTTTTCCTCATAATCTTAATGATTCCAAATATGAAACTACAATATTCAGTGTTGAAAATCAACTACACTTGAGGCAGCTAAGTGGCACAGAACATAGAGTACTGTACTTGGAGTCAAAAAAATCTGAATTCAAATCCAATCTCACATACTTAGTAACTGTTTGACTTTGGAAAAATTGTTTATAATTCTGATTGCTTCAGTTTTCTCATTTGCTAAATGAAGATTAATAGCATCTAGGGCAATTAGGTAGCACAGTGGAGTCATGGAGTCAGGAAGACCTGAGTTCAAATGTGGCCTCAGGTATATGCTAACTGTGACTTTGAGCAAATCACTTAACATTGTTAAACAATTACTTTATATTACCTAACCACAACAAAATTTCAGGAAGTTGTGAAGATCAAAAGAAAAAAAAATGTTTGTAAGGCATTTTTCAAACCTTAAAATGTCAAATAAATGATTCCTATTATTACTACTGCTGCTTTGTTGCTGTTGTTGTTGCTGCTGCTAATACATTACTATTACTTTCAAAGATTTTCTTTATTAAGGGACTTAAAATAAATTAAAAATAAAAACAGATCAATAATACACATTTTTAAAAAAAATACCTCAAAACCACAGCATCTTTTTGGATATGTCTGGATATTATGTCAGATATGAAATTAAAGATAAGCTGTAAACCATGTTTTCTGCCTTGATTTTCTTTTTCAGAAGCATTTTACACTTTAAAGATATATGATGGTCTATCTTTACAAAAGCAGCATTCATGCCAACATGGTTTTGGAATCCATGTAACTAAGCAAGAGTCACACTTCAGATGCATCATTGTAGTGGTCATAAGCCAGGAAGAGGATATTTCACAGTCTAGTGGTTACCAGATTATGCTGGGAGTATTTAGACATAACCAATGTTCAAGATTTTTCCAAGTTTCCATGTGGATATTGGTGACTCCTTGAAAGCATGACCATTTATGCATCCTTCAGAGATATATGTCTAAATTCTCTTCCTTTATTCTAAGTAAGTTTGCTCTCTCCCAGTTCTGTTTTTCTTTTATTCTATAGTTCTGAATCATTCCAGTTTTGAAAAAAAGAGGAGATAATTAGAAAACTAAGTAAAATTGATTAGGACTGAAACTTTAGAATTTCAACCTTAATATAGGAACTTGCATTACAAGTCTATCATAAACCAAAATTTTCATGAATTGGTCACCATATTTTCACCATGAATTCATTTTTATTGATGGAAAGGCTATATTCTAGACATGGAAAAATTCCTTACTGAATTCATAGAGGTAGAAAAGGGTTTGTTGCATCCAGTGAACAATTACTAGTCCAATTCATTTGGAATCAAAAGTGCATTGAGGGAGTAAAATTTTAGTGTTACTGTACCACGGGGAGATTCCAGAATATATCTGATTACTTTGACCTTCTTCCTTAGTCTTACTCTCTTTAATAAGGGATCATTAGTATATTGTGATTTGCTAAATTCTTTTCCATAGAGAAAATGTTGCTCAGGAGAGAGAGGAATAAATGTACTTGCAAGGCATAGACTCTGGGAAAATTTTCTTGCTAAGCACAAACATGCAAATTTATTAAAATTATTTCTATAAGTTGAGATACACTTACTGACCACTCTTAAAGGAAAAATATGCAAACATTCTGGTTAGTAGGATAAAATTAGATTACCAACTGATATCTGTCCCAGATCCATTGACCACATTTTAACACAAGACCAGGCAACTTCTCAATGCCAAAGCAAGCAGTTAAGAACCTCCAAAAGGAAGAGTCTCAGAGAGAAAGAATTTTCTCTCTGACACAGAAGCTGGAATAGGAGATGGGAGTGGGACACCATGTGGGAGTGTGATGCTGCCCTTAATCTGGACAAGGGATAGGAAAAAAGAAAAATATGAAGGAAAAGGAGGGGGAGGGCAGATAAATAGGGGAGATAGAGATAGGAAGAAACAGAGAATTGTCTACTCTACTAGCAAAAACAGATCAATCAATAAAAAGCATTTATTAATTACTTACTGCTTCTAGGCTCTGTGCTTGCTGTTGAGGATACAAACAATGCTTGTCCCTGTGCTCTATGAATAAAACAGAACTGTAGTAGCTCAAAAAAATATGAGATGTGAAACATCTCCACTCCAAATGTTCAGGTGGACTATTTGTGTGCAAACTGTCATGGAGATTTTCAAGCCTCTTTTGGTCTGATCAGCCACAGTCAAACACATTGTACTTTAACTCCAACATAGTGATGACATTTTGGTTCTTTTTGAGAATTAAGGACAACAACCAACCAACCAACCAGGAATATAGTAGTTATCTAATAAATGCTTCCTGGAGTAGCTAGGTGGTGCAGTGGATAGAGTAGCAGCCCTGAAGTCAGGAGGACCTGAGTTCAAATGTGGTCTCAGACCCTTAACATTCCCTAGCTGTGTGACCCTGGGCAAGTCATTTTACCTCAATTGCCTCAGCAAAAAGCAAAAAAAAAAAAACCAAACAAACAAAAAAACTAATAAATGCTTCCTTCCTTTAAGCACATTTCCCTACATTTTTCTACTTTATTGATATGACAGCATATGCTCATCTGTGTTTGAACCTTGGAATCATCTTTGTCTCTTTTATCACTTTTCTTTTGTCAATTATAGTGCTTGGAATATAATAGGAACTATACATATGCAGGTTATTATGGTTATTATCATCATCATAATCATTAATACCACCAGGGGAGATATATACAAATATAAGTATATGTATATATATTTTTCTCTAATTTATTTATTTGTATTAAAACTTTATTTTCAAAACATATGCTTAGATAATTTTCTTTTTTTTTGCTTAGATAATTTTCAACATTCACTCTTATAAAACCTTGTATTCCAAATTTTTCCCTCCCTTTCCCCCACTCCCTCCCTTAGACAATAAGTAATCCAATATATGTTAAACATGTGCAATTCCTATATATATGTGTGTGTGTATGTGTGTGTAGATATATTTCCACAATTATCATGCTGCTCAAGAAAAATCAAATCAAAAAGGAAAAAAATGAGAAAATAAAATGAAAGCAAACAACAACAAAAAAGTGAAAATATTATGTTGTGATCCATATTCAGTCCTCATGGTCCTTTCTCTGGGTGCAGATGGTTCTCTTCATCACAAGACCATTGGAACTGACCTGAATAACTTTGCAGTTGAAAAGAGCCATGTCTGTCAGAATTGATCATCATATAATCTTGCTATTGCTGTACACTGTTCTCCTGTTTCTACTCTTCACTTAGCATCAGTTTATATAAGTCTCACTAAGCCTCTCTGAAATAATCCTTCTGATTGTTTCTTATAGAACAATAATATTCCATAATATTCACATATCATAACTTATTTAGCTATTCTCCAACTGATGGGCATCCTCTCTGCTTCAAGTTCTTTGCCACTACAAAAAGGGCTGCTACAAACTAAATATAATATTTATAAGAAAAATAAGTACAAGGAACGTTTTTTTTTTTGTTTTCTTCTTTGTTTTTTTTTTTAATGGGAGAAAGGACTAATAAGTGGAGGTGAATAGAAATCAGAAACCATTGTGCTTGAGCTAAACTTTGAAGGGTACTTGATATTTTAAAAGGTAGAGGTAAAAAATAATTATCTTCTTTGGGACTCAACCTACATAAAAGGAAGAAGTAATAGAGTGTCTTGTGTGAGAAGTATGTATCTTTCCTACATTCTTCTCACTATTTCTAGTCTAGTTCCCACTTGCTAGGCTATTTGGCAGTTTGGAAGGGGGTCATAAAAATGCCTACTTGCTGGTTCTCTGAAGCCTGTTCTTCAATTCCCTCTGAGGGTTGATGGCAAAATTTTATATTCTGAATTCCAAGCTCTAAACCATATCTCTATATCATTAGGGATGCTGCTTCTTTTAAAGGTATGGGTTAACTTTGAGTCTATACTGTTCAATCTAGTAAGAAGAGAAATCTTTCTGTTTAGCTGGGCTGCAGAATCCACTGTTGCTTCTTCCCCTGACCCTTCTGAGACTTATTGTTCTATTGAAAAGGAGTGTTTGTGCTATTCTGTCCCTTTTTTCACATAGCTATAAAATAATGAAGTGTCAATTGATAATTATATTATCAAGGCTAGCTCAGCTCTTAATATTGCCTATCTTATGATGAGCCATTCTGTAAGTCAACTTTTCCAGATGCTTTATCATTTTTATCCAACTAACTTTAAAATAACCTGGTTAGCAATAAGCATTTATTAAGCATAGGGTAGCTAGATGACTCTGTGGATAGATTGATAGTCTTGAAGTTAAGAAGATGTCTTCCTGAGTTCACATCTGACCTCAGACAGTTATCTGTGTAACCCTGGGCAAGTCACTTAACCTGTTTGCTCATAGGTAAAATAAGCTAGAGAAGGAAATGGCAAACCATTTCAGAATCTTTGTCAAGAAAACTTCAAATGGGGTCATAAACAGTCAGACACAACTGAAATGACTCAGTAATAACAATATTTTATGAAGGTCTTATGTTCCAGGCATTTTTGCTAATTGCTGGGAATAAAATTCAAGCTAAAGAGAGACAGTTTCTGCAATCAAAAAGTTAACTTTTTAATGGGAAAAGACAACATACAAAAGAGAACTGATAAGGGAGGAGCAGGGGCATAGTGGCAAAGAATGATCAGTTTGAATCAGAGGGGGATAAAGGATGGCTGACCAAAATATTTTCCCCAAATGGAGGCCTAGAACTTACCAATAAAAGAATGGGCTCAGCATAGGGTTAGTCTAGGGTAAAAAGATCAGAGGGACACATGGATATTCCAGAGTATTATGCCCCAGGGTCTGGGGGAGTTTCCTTGATAAGATCTCAATTTCCTTGGTAAGATTCAGACACAATAGCAAAGTCTAGAAAGTCAAAAACAGAGTCCAAAGGGTAATCAAAGTTGGATGGCCTTGACCTCTCCTGAAAATGGAGCCCTGTAAAGAACTGACCAATGGAAGAAGGGGGCCAATTTGGTGAAGGTTCCAGATTGAGAAGAATGAAGTCAATATGTTGTTCAACCTTCTTGCCTTCTTAAACATAGTATATTGAGCATAATTTGTCCTTTTTTGATCAAAGATTAAAAAAAATATATAGTACTATTATAATACAGAATTGATCTCAGGGTTTACATTGAAGAGGACTATTTAAGTGGCACATAAGTACAATATTTTACCTAATTTCCAAGCCTAATTTTTCAATTTGTTCCTTTGCTATTAAGTTTTCAGTGATCTCTTTACACTTTTACTAGTGTTTGTGTTTATTGTGGGCCTTATGCTCTCTTTCTCTTTTTTTTCTGCTGTAGGTTTGGAAGCTACATTTGAATAAAAAACTTTAAGCAAACTTATTAAAACTATGTGAAAAATAAGAGTACATCACATTTGAGTGAAAATTTGAACTCTCTCCTCTAACTAAAGTCTATGAGCTTTAGCATAAGAATTTTTATAATTTTGGTTCTCACAGTGAAAATTTGAAGACTCTCCTCTAACTAAAGTCTATGAGCTTTAGCATAAGAATTTTTATAATTTTGATTCTCAGAGTTCTTTTTTTCTTTTCTTTTAAATTTCTTTTTTCTTTCTATTTCTCAGCTATATTCTGTCTATATAATAAGTTTATCCAAAAACTTTCCATATACCTATGTTTTAGAGAAGTTATTTTTTAATCTCATAACTCAAAAGTAAACCTCATTATTTTCAGTAAACAATTAGGACAGAATACTGTGAGTGGAACTAGGAGTAAGGTTTGGCTCCTCTAATAATTCTGGCCTCCTTCCAAGTACTTTTCATGAGTCTAAAACCATATAAACAGTGATGTCAAGTTTTCAGATGGTGACATGATCAGATCTGTGCTTTAGAAAAGTCAGTTGAGTGGCTAAATAAAGAGGATGAATTAAAGTGAGGAGAAAGTTGAGGCAAGCAGACCCCACCAGCAGGTTATTGCAATAATCTAGATGTGAGGTGAGGAGGTATGCACTAGAGTGATGGCAAGGTCAGAAGAGAGGATGGATATTTGAATGTTATTGCAAAGATGAAATTAATAGACTTTGGCAACAGGTTGACTATGCAGAATGAGAGAATAAGAAATCTAGGATGACTCCTAAGGAGTCTGAGCCTGAGGAACTGGAAGGATGGTGTTGTGTTCTAAGAATTAGTAGGAGGTGGGAGAACTTAGGGGAAAAGAGAATGAGTTCTATTTTAGATATATTGAGTTTCAGATATCTACTGGACATCCAGTTTGAGATGTCTAAAAGGTAGTTAAAAATGGAGGCTTTTTTTTTGTTTGTTTGTTTTTTTGTATTTTGCACTGAGGGGAGGCACTGGGGTTAAGTGACTTGGCCAGAATCACTCAGCTAGTTAGCTAGTTTGAAGTCACATTTAAATTTAAATTCAGGTTCTTCTGACTTCAGGGCTGGTGCTCTATTTACTGTGCCACCTAGCTGCTCCAAATTTGGAGATTGATTAGCATCTTTGTTTTAAGGAGTAATGTAAAGTTGCCATACACAACTAAAGATTATATGTACTCCTTTGTTTTCTTATTCAACAATTAATAGACATCTACCACAAGTAACTTTTTAAAAATTCTATTCAAATTTTAACTCCTTCCTTTCTTCCCTTTCTTCCTTCCTACATTTCTCCCTCTTCTTCCTGCCCTCCCTCCCTTCTTTTCTTTCTTTATCTTTCTTTTTCCTTACCTAACTTCCTTCTTTCTTTTCTTCTTTTTCCTTTCCTTTCTTTCTTTCTTTTTTTTTTTTTTTTTTTTTTTTTTTTAGATATAAAGTGTAATATCACAAACTAGAGGAGCAAAGAACAAATTGCCTGTCAGATCAATGGATGGGTCCATAACTAAACAAGAGATAGACAGGACCACAGAAAGTAAAGAACAATTTCAATTACATAAAACTAAAAAGAGGTATTACAAAACAAAATCAATATGGCTAAAACCAAAAGGGAAGCAGGAGACTGGGGGATAAGGAGGTAGAATCTCTGCAGGAAGTTGCTTAATTATCTCATTTCAAAAATATGTGAGAAATTGATAGGTTTCACCAGAATGCAAATAGCTCAAGCATGGCTAAGAAATATTGTTCTAGGAACAACAATCACAACAAAAATCAATCAATCAATCAATCAGTCAACATTTAATAAGTGCCTTCTATGTGCTAGCTAAACACTCTGCTAAGCTCTTGGGATGTAAAAAGAGACAAAGACAGTTCCGATCCTGAAGGAGCTTATAATCTAAGGAAGAATTTATAATCTAAAATAAACCTAATTGTCTTTAAACTTGAGAGCACTTCAATAATGGAAGACAGATATGTTGGCCTTTTTAGTTGTTTATTCCCATAGTAAGGGTTTTGGTGGGACATAGCTCTGTCTCATATCAACCCAAGATAGGAGACTAGGGAAGCCTGCTTCTGGATGTGGGAGTCAGAACAAGAACGTTTTGGAGTTTACTTAAATTATGTTATCTATACTAATATATGGAAGAGAACTTTGGGATAGAAGTGATGGCTATCAAGTTACCAGTCATCATTCTAAGATTAGGAAATGGATTCAGGCAGGGGAAGGGGAACTAAGGGTAATAGGAAACATGAGTAAGATGAGATTTTTGCTATTCTTGGACCAAAATAATACTAAAAGGGCACTAGCTATCAAATGATAAAATACAAAACTGTTCTGGGAAGAGCTAGCTAAGAATAGTTGTAATAAAGATTTTGTTAAAAAAAGAAACAAACCCAAAAAACTACTCCCAATAGGAATACAAAAACATTATATATATATACATATTTATATATGTATGTATATATTTATATACATATATATTTTTTTCCTAAAAATACAGGCCCTATTAGATAAAGCTGGATTGACTCCAGAGGTTAAATTTAAAAATACTTACCTTACAGACTACTGCTGCATGCTTATTGAATGCTTTTCAGAAGAAGGGTTTTAATTAGAGTGGCAGCTGGGAACCACTTTGGGGAACAACAGATGACTTGTTACTTTGCAGCAAGACCTGTCTGAACATCCATAATATATGCTGTTCATCACCATTTCTACCATCTTTCCAGCTAAAAGCTACTATTTTATTATGCATTCCTGTTTTTAACTAGCCTGTCTTTACTGGGCTTAAACAAAAATGTTTTCTTAGCCACAAATTTAAGCTCTTTAAGGCCTGTCAGTCAATTTAGCATCTGAATGAAATTGAGCTAGAAAGGGATTAAGAGGCAGCAGAAAACAAAAGAGGGAGAATAATCTGAGGAATGTCAAGAGCTATTTAGGAACATCTGATAAGAAAAATTCACTAAGAAATAAACTCACTCAAAGAATCAACCAGAGTTACTAGGTTTAGCTCACTGAAAGAAACCCATTTTGGGTCCCAGTGGTTTTAACCAGAGCATCAAACTGATTTTGTTTTAGCATTATTGAGGTCAAGTGTCCTTATAATGAGGACCTCAATTCATTTGGCTGTTGGGAAATTTTCTTGCAGCAAATATTACTTGGAGCAAGTGAACTATTGGTTGGGTCCTAGAAGACTTATAAGTATTTACAAACCACAAATGATTTGTGGGAATGGCATTTGTAATAAGTGGGCTTTGAGAAGGGCTAGGAAGTGTAATGAAAAAGAACAAATGCTGAAATTGAAATCCAGAATCAGTGCCTCTGGATTCATATCCCCTTCTTGCTACCTATATCACCTGGAGTGAGACACTTCTCTGAAAACTCTCATTTTCTTCATTTATGAAATTCTTGGATCAGAGGAATTGCAAGAAAGAACTCTTTTAGATTTCACTCTATCAATTTAAGGCTGCAATAAAAGTTGTTTAATTTGAAGTAGTGTTCTATATACAAAACATCTTACTTCCCCTCAAAAAAGCAGTATGATTTCCCCCCTATACTCTTCATACAATTTATTATACTTTTTTTATATGTTGAATGTTTAAATGTCCAAGGATGAAAAAAATAGACATATGAATCAGAACCTTATGTATCTTTTATCTTTTTGTTTCCATAAACATATCATCTCTGTTCTTTCTCTCTGTTTTGTAAGGAGAAGGAAGTAATGATTCTGCTATCTGCATCCCTTCTCTCTTACAATAAATGAGAACTTGGTTTGCATTGGGATAGCAAACAATATTTAAAGAAAAAAAAGGGGGGGCAGCTGGGTGGTGTAGTTTATAGAGCACTAACCTGGAGTCAGAATGATTCATTTTCTTGAGTTCAAATCTAGCCTTAAATGTCTACTAACTATGTGACCCTGAACAAATCATTTAGCCTTGTTTGCCTCAGTTTCCTCATCTGAAAAATGAGCTGAAAAAAGAAATGTCAAATAATTCTTTTTTTAATAATTTTTTTTATCATTAAAACTTTTTATTTGCAAAACATATGTATGGGTAATTCTTCAACATTAACCCTTACAAAACTTTCTGTTACAAAATTTCCCCCCTAGTCCCCACCTCTCCCCTAGATGGCAGGAAATCCACTACATGTTAATTATGTTAAAATACTTGATAAATCAAATACATGTATACATATTTCCACACTTATTGTTGTGTAAGAAAAATCATATCTACAAAAAAAATCTGAGAAAGGAAACACAATGCAAGCAAATATCAATAGAGAGTGTAATGCTCAGGGAGAAACTGAGGCAGTATCACACAGTGGAAATTAGGTAAATGCTTTATTGATGTCAATTGAGAGTTCAGAATCCATAGCTATGAATCAGGACTGGTGGGACTCATGTCTCAAAGCACACAGTCCTGGTCAGAGACTGACACACACAGCCATGTCAGCGGACTGAATACAAAGTATTCAGCACCTCATTGGTGGGGAACACAAGTTTTATAATCTCCATGGCCCAGGGGAAACAAAAAATTCATGGGAACAGCTGAGCACATCTGGTGTACAAGGAAACCATGAATTCAGTTCTGGCAGGTAGGAGTAAGGGATGCCTTGGCAAAGAAGACTACTCATCTGGGTCATATATAGATAAGGATAGGTCAAGGCTGACAATTTGGAGGTTTTATGATTCCTTTGGAATGTGAGTCCAATTATTTCTGAAGGTCAGGAAGTGGGGATTCTATTCTGGGACAGAGCATTTAAGGGAAACTGAAACAGCAACTGAGGGAAACTGAGACAGGCACAATAAGAACATGGAAATGTTATATTGTGGTCCACATTTCACATCCCTCTCTCTGGGTGTATATGGCTTTCTTCAGTGAACAATTGGAACTGGTTTGAAACATTTCATTGTTGTAGAGAGCCATGTCCATCAGAATTGATCATCATATAGCCTTATTGTTGCCATGTATAATGATCTCCTGGTTCTGCTCATTTCACTCAGCATCAGTTCATGCAAGTCTCTCCAGGCCTCTCTGAAATCATCCTGCTGGTTGTTTCTTGTAGAACAATAATATTCCATAACATTCATATACCATAATTTGTTCAGCCACTCTCCAATTGATGGGCATCCATTCAGCTTCCAGTTTCTAGCCACTACAAAAAGGGCTGCCACAAACATTCTTGCACATGTGGGGCCCTTTCCTTCCTTTAAGATCTCTTTGGGATATAAGCCCAATAGAAACACTGCTGGGTCAAAGGATATGCACAGTTTGATAACTTTTTGAGCGTAGCTCCAAATTGCTCTCCAGAATGGTTGGATCTGTTCACAGTTCCACCAACAATGTATTAGTGTCCCAGTTTTTCCACATCCCCTCCAATATTCGTCATTATCATTTCCTGTCATTTTAGCCAATCTGACAGGTGTATAGTGGTACCTCAGAGTTGTCTTAATTTGCATTTCTCTGATCAATAGTGATTTGGAGCACCTTTTCATATGACTAGAAATAGTTTTAATTTCATCATCTGAAAATTGTCTGTTCATATACTTTGACCATTTATCAATTGGAGAGTGGCTTGAATTCTTATAAATATGAGAAGATTCTCTATATATTTTAGAAATGAGGCCTTTATCAGAACCATTAAATGTAAAGTTGATTTCCCAATTTATTGCTTCCCACCTAATCTTGTCTGCATTAGTTTTCTTTGTACAAAAACTTTTTAACTTAATATAGTCAAAATTATCTATCTGGTGTTCAATTAAGAGTTCCAGTTCTTCTTTGCACATAAATTTATTCCATCTCCACAGGTCTGAGAGGTAAACTATACTATGTTCCTCTAATTTACTTATAATGTCATTCTTTATATCCAAATCATGAACCCATATAGATCTTATCTTGGTATGTGGTGTTAGGTGTGGGTCAAGCCCTAATTTCTTCCACACTAGTTTCCAATTTTCCCAGCAGTTTTTGTCAAATAGTGAGTACTTATCCCAGAAGCTGGGGTATTTGGGTTTATCAAACTCTAAATTGCTATAGTTATTGCCTAGTTTATCCTGTGATTCTATCCTATGCCACTGATCGACTACTCTATTTCTTAGCCAATACCAAATGGTTTTGATGACCGCTGCTTTATAATATAGTTTTAGATCTGGTACAGCAAGGCCACCTTCATCATCCTTTTTTTTCCTCATTAATTTCCTTGAAATTCTTCACCTTTTGTTCTTCCAGATGAACTTTGCTACTATTTTTTCTAGATCTGTAAAATAATTTCTTGGGAGTTTGATTGATATAGCACTAAATAAGTAAATTAGTTTGGGTAGTATTGTCATCTTTATTATATTCACTCAGCCTACCCATGAGCACTTGATGTTTTTCCAGTTGACTAGGTCTGACTGTATTTGTGTGGAAAGTGTTTTGTAGTTTAGTTCGTATAGTTCCTGAATGTCAAATTATTCTACTCTCTTTGCCAAGAAAACTCCAAATGGGGTCCCAAAGAGTTGGAAATGACTGAATGACAACAAAGATTTAAAATGAAAAAACAAGGTTAAAAAATGAGTTTAGTATGGAAATAAATAAAACATAAGAAAATTTTATGTTCTAGTCTAACCTATTTATTAACTACTCTTTCTTCATTTCTATGACTAACTAATGTATATAAAACTTTTATTTTAGTAAAAATGTAAAATACAGATATTTTAGCTCCAGTTACTCTCATTTTGTGGATAAGGAAATTGAGTACCAGAGAGGTTAATAATAACAATAATTAATACTAATAAGGCTAATAGTAAATCACAATAGCATTGCAAAGTACTTTATATAATATCTCATTTGATTCTCATAACCATCCTGGGAGTTAAGTGCTATTATTATCTTCATTTGACAGATCAGAAAAGTGAGGTACAAAGTTGTTTTGAGTGATTTGCTCAGAGTTACACAATGAGTAAGTACATGAGGAAAGCTTTTCTACCTCCAACTCTGGTACCTGGTGCATTGTCACCTGGTGAAGAACACACAGAAATAAGCAGGAGAACTGGAATATGAATCCAAATTCTCAGATGCCCAATGCAGTACTCTTTCTTCTTTATTATACAGCGTCACCTAACAACCTTGGTTCTTTGGGAATTGATTTTGTAAAGGACTATGTAAGTAGTCCTTTACAATCCCAGAACACATTAAAAAATAATGCTATATCAAAGAGTTTGAAATGTGATGCACAGGAGAAGAAATCATTTCAAAATTAGAGATCTTGACAACTCCAGAGAGAGCACTGTTCTGCTCTGTCAGAAAAGCTTAAGTTGTAAGCTCAGAAAGCTTCCAGGCTACCAACAAGGAATCTAGTATCTTTACATGATTTCTTCAACTGAATAATGAGCACTTTGAGAATTTTCACAAACAAGAGATTCATTTTTATTTCTTTAACCCATCTGAAAAAATTGAAACATTAAAAAATACATTGCCTGGAGTTTCAGTACTTAAATCAAGTAGAGACTATTTGAATGGATAAAAACAGAAGTAGTCTGAGGAAAGACTACAGCATTTGGCTTCTCCAGTGCTCAAACCAACCAGAGTCCAAGATTATTGAAATCATTTGATAATGGTCTTTAAATGTAAACATTAAAATGTGGTTACTTGGGGGGGGGGGAAATAATTTTAAATTGCCTTCTTAATCAGAATTTAGGCTATATATTTTCTACTTATTTCCTTAAGAAAAGTCAAAAATTAAGACTGAGAGATAATTTGGTTAAAACAGTTTTACTTATATTTGCTGCAATACTTGGGGCATGCTCTTCTACAGTTTCAAGAAGGGGTCCACCAGAGATGCCTTCTTCATAATCAAAATACTTTATTAGTCAGAATTCATTAAAACTATAACATACAAACCTATACTTTTGTTTAATAGTCAGCCAGAGGAGAAAAAATAGTTTAAGACAAAAATACTGCTTACAGAATCACTTAATGAAATGGTTTAGTAAGACAAGCAGCAACTATTTCCTCCATAAATCTGAGACATTCTTTCCTATAACTATATATGCTATCAGAACAAATAATGGATATGCATAGGAAATGTGGAAAAAAACCAGATAGGGTGAACATGTACCTGACTAAGGTACATGTGGTAGGCCACATTTAAGTTGAAAGAACAATTCAGGCCTTTGGTACTATAGGGCAATTTATATCTTCTAATGATGTTTTTAAAATGCTTGTAATGAGCTCACACTTTACTGGTTCTTCCTGGATATTTAATGTCCACTGGATGCTTTTCTGATGGATGTAGGCTCTGATGGACACTGCTTGGCTAAACATGTAGAAGATGCTCAGCCAGATAATGGTCTCTATCAGCCCCTGTCAGCCCCAGTGAGAGTGTATGATTGGAAATTTACTTCTGCTTTCAGTTTCTGGGCTTTGCTGAAGTCTTTGATTATAGTGATATTTCTTGCTTATTGGGAGAGGTGGTTCTGTCATGCTATTTTAGTTCAAATTCAATGCCTTTTTAATTGCTCTGTTAGAAAAGTAGCCTCTTTTGCTTGCCATAAGATAAGCAACAGCCTTCTTTAGTGATAAGAAGGGAAGAAAGAGATTTTACCATTTATTTTTCTTTAAGGGAAGGCTGGTTAATTTTTCCCCAAAGTTCTAGCTAGACTTTCTTTCTAAGAGAGAATTTCTTTGCCCAGGGCACCAAGCTTCTTAAGGCATAGAGCAAAATCCTTCCAGCTAGCAAATATTCTCAGGCTTAATCTTTCACTTGGACTGAACTTCCTGCCCTGTAGCTTATGAAGAACATCCTGTATACCTCCTGATTTTTAATCTCAGAATGGTACATTACAATTAGTCATCATCTACGTAAAGGCTATTCAATTAACACTGCCAAGAGCTCTGAGATTCTTAAATCCCACAGCTTTACAGTTTCCAAACTCTATGCATTATCCCTTGTAGATGACTGTTTTGGGAAGGACATTGAGATAAAGCTAAATCCAAAGCACAAGGTTATTATCTTTCATACCAACCCAGTTATATTCCCGATCTTTCATATACATTCATGGCCAGCCAAAATATAAAGCCTTTTCAGATGTTTAGCTTACTGTTACATCACATTGAATTAAATGGGATTGCTTTTCCAAAGTTTCTTCTATTGTTGGCACTAATAAATACATGAAGAAATTCAATGGTCATAAAAAGTCCTCTTTCTAGGCCTAGTTAGAAAAAAGATATAAGAAACTCATCTGAGCACATCACATATTGATTATATCATGCTTTCTCTATTTTCCCCAATGACCCAATTCTCATTTTCAGAAGATGATCTAGTCTTCATTCCTTTCCAGTCTCTCTCTTCGTGGATCTCCAGTCTATCCCTATCATATCCCAGAAATATCTTCATCTTGAAAACTTACTCCAGCTCTATAATTCCCACTTTGGAAATAAGACCTGGGGTCTCTCCCTCTCATTTGGTGGTACCTACCAAAGCCTTCATAAAAAGGAGGCACTCACACCATTCAGGTATTTATTTTTTTCTAGGCTTCACTCAATAATTTCTCTTCCATGTCCAGCACTGGGTTCCTGTCTCCCCCTTTATAATTTTCTTTTATATATTTTCATTTCCTATTGTTATATAAGCTCTTTTAGGGAAGAACTATTTTTTTTCAGCTTATATTTATATTAATAGTTAATAATTATAGTACAGTTATAGTACAGAACATAGTAATATTTTAATAAATGCTTGTTGAGAAATTAAAGCCATTTCTTCTTTTCTCTATCATAATATAGTTCTTCATATATCTTCTCATTCCTCTTTCTTAGAGGAAGACACATATCTTTTATTCCAATAAATCTTCTAGTTATACCTTTGACTCCCTCCTTATTCTCCTTTCTATAAACAAAGCTCTTCGAACTTCTCTATTTTGATTAATGAAACTACAATTCTGTTAGTTGTCCAAGTTCAAAAGCTGAGAGTCATCTTTATTTATTCCCTTTCATCCTTATCATTTAGTCATCAAATAAGCTTCTCTTATCTTTTTGTTCCATCTTTTGCATTCTAATAGTTACCACTCTAGAACAAGCCCATATACTTCACGCTTAGATTATGGAAATAATCTCATAAATCATCATCCTGCCTTGAGTTTCTCTTATACTCAATACTTTTTTCACATTACCTGATTAATATTCTTAAAACAATGCTTTTAGGGGCAGCTAGGTGGTGCAATGGATAGAGCACCAGCTCTGAAATCAGTAGGACCTGAGTTCAAATCTGACTTCAGACACTTAACACTTCCTAGCTGTGTGACCCTGGGCAAGTCACTTAACCCCAATTGCTTCAGCAAAACAAAACAAAAACAATGCTTTTATAATATCATAGCCTTTACCCCTAAATATTTGATTGTTATACTTTACCTATAGAATTAATTTCATTCAAATAGCTGTTTACTTTGCATAAGGTACACATTGTGCTAGTTAATAGAGATTATATATATGTGCATGTATATATATATATGCATGCATGTATATATGTATGCATACACACATATGTATTTGTGTATAAAGGGGAGAGCAAAAATGAGAAATTTACACAAATAATTATAATTCTTGCTAGAATATGATTAGGTAAATAGTAAAGAGCAAAGTGTTATGAGTGGAGAAAAATTATTCAAGCTGTGGTTCGGGGTGATATTTTCAGGGGAAAGGCAATACCTGAATTATACCCTGAAAGAGGAAAAAGATTACAGTGTGCAGAGATGGGAGTGGAGTTGGAGGAGATAAGGACATTCCAGGTATGGAGAAAGGAGAGGGCAGAATGAAATGGAGGAAGAAAGCTAATCCAATTTCACTAATAGTGGCACAGAGGTGATCGAGGAGAAGTTTATTTAAAGAGGTGGTTGGACCCAGATTCTAGACTTCTTTGAAAAGATAGGTGGAGGAGATTTTCTTTTATTTTACAGTAGCTGGGAATCAAAATAATATTTTGGAGCAGAAGAACGATATGATCAACTTTCACTTTGTAGTACTACTTTAATATCTATGTGAAGGATGAATTGAAAAGGGAAAAAATTGGAGACAGGTAGACATGTCATGGGATTATTTTAATATAAATGAATGGTGATGAACAGGGCTGAGTACATGTTGGTAGAAACCAGAACAGAAAAATTGAGGAAGAAAAATGGCAGCATTTGTCTTTTCAGGTAAAAGAGGAAAAAATCAAGAATGACTTTAAACCTGGAAGGCTTACATGAACTCATGCTAAGAGAAGTAAGCAGAACTAGAACATGATCAGCTTTGATAGACTTAGCTCTACTCAGCAATATGATCTAAGACAATTCCAAAATATTCATGATGGAAAATTCTATCCACATCCTAAGAAAGAACCATGGAGTCTGAATGCAGATTGAAGCATAAAATTTTTAATTTTTTTTCTTTCTTGTGTTTTTTCCCTTTTGTTCTGATTCTTCTTTCACAACATGACTAATTGTAAATATGTTTAATATTATTGTATGTGTATAATCTATATCAGATTGCTTGCCATCTTGGGGAGAGGAAAGGATAGGGAGAAATACAATAGAAAAAGATAATAAAAGTAAAAAAAAATCAAAAAAGAATTCTAAAAAAGAATAACTCAGGGCTGGGTGACTTAGGGATTTGGAAATAAGGAGGGCAGGGTTCAAAGTGATAATGTAAAGATGTCCTGCATTAATCAGACTGAGGGCTGGAGATACAAAATCAAAAAGAATACAGTACCTACCCTTAATACATCCCCTCAAGCTTATATTTTCCTGGAATGGCATGACTTTATATAAGTAAATAATTACAAAGTACATGTAAAGCTATCCAAAGTCACTTCAAGATGGAGGCTAGCAAATAAAAATCAAGATCTCTTCTAAAAGACACATGTCAGGCTTTGAGGGAAACTAGGGATTCTCTAAATTGGAGACAAGAAGAATTTGTTTACATACATAAGCCACCATAGATAGAAAATCAAGGAATTGAAAGTTGGAATATCATACAAAGATCATCTAGTCAATTTGACTGGAATATAAAGCATGGAAAATGAAGTAATGTGAAATAATAATGGAAAAGTAAGTGGGACCTAGAATGTAGAAGGTTCTAAATGCCAGGCTGTGGATTTTATACTTAATCCTAGAGTAAAGGAATAGATGGTGGTTTTGAAATAGGAGATATGACACGGTCACTTCTGTGTATTAATGATATAATTTTCACAGATCTATAGTAAATGGATTAGAGAGGAGAGAGATTATAGGCAAAGGGCCATAGAGAAGAATGAATAAGGAGAATGGGGAATGGATTTTATAAAACCCAAATTAACATAACTTGGCAAATGATGGGATATAAGAGTTTGGAAAATGAAAATTTTCCTCACAAATGTTACAAAATTATGTCAGAAAATGTTAGCATCCCTATGAAATGAAATGTATTTTAAAAAGAAAGTTAGAAAAATAAAATGCTAGCAATAGTTACTAAAACACTGACAAAATTAAAAAGAAATTGTTGATTAGCTTAAAAGAGTAATGATTAAGTATCATTTGAATTTGTTTTTGCTTAATTGAATAAAATTTTGTGGTTTGATGACAAAAAATTCCTTTCTCTCTTGTTAAAATATTCCAGGTTGAAAGAATCCAGGTAAAAATCAGAGGGAAACTCAATCAAGTAAATTATAATAGGTCAAAGCTTTTGAAGTATAATTCTCTCCTTCTTCTAGAGCCTTTCCCCATAGTTTTTCATCCTTCATCCCATAAATCTGTGCTTGGTTAAATTCTGTATTTTTCATACCTAATCAAAATTATATCTGCATACATTGAGACATTCTTTCTAACTTTCTGATCCACAGATGGCACAGGTCATACATATTAATTCATTTTAACCTATGCAACTCAGATCTCAGATTCTTAAACTATGGGTTGTGATCCTATATGGAATCACATAATTGAATGTAGGCGTCACACAATTGTGATTTATAATTAATAAATAAAATGTTTGATTTGTGTACGTATTTTATACATCTCTATACCCTGGTCATGTAAAATGTCTCTGAGGCAAAGGGATTGCAAGTGGGAAAAGTTTAAGAAACCTAGCCTTAGATAACATATTTTTCTGTGCTTGCCATAAAGTGCCTTAGTTCTAGGATAATGATTTTGCCCTCTTCATAAGCTTCATTCATTGTCTGTGATTATGACTATAGATTTATATAGACTACAAAATAGATTTATACACATAAATCTATGTTTATAGATATAGATTCATATTTAGATAGATAGAGATAAATTTAGAGAGCAACTTAACATTTCTCTTAATTTGAAGACTCAGAAACAGGCCAAAAACTTTAAGTGACTTTTCCAAGATTATACACGGAATAAATATTAAAACTAAGGTTTGAATTTAGATACTCTGACTTACTTCCAATACTCTTTGCACTTTATTTTGATCTGAGTCCAAATTATCTTTCTTTTGAGTGTAGATCTTTGGTTCTTTTCAACTCATTTTCAGATCTTTCCATATTGTTGATTTCATGAGGTTTCTGTTCTAATTGGTGCTAGTTAATTTGGGCTTGCTAAAATTGGTAAGAGTTAGAGTGAGGAGATTTTACCATATGTGAAAAAGTAATGCTTTTTTAAAGACCAAACCCAATTCTAAAACAAATTGTGGAATTAGTGAAGTTTAAAATCAAAGTTACTAATGTAAAAACAGAAGTTTTTTATTAATAACTTTTTATTTTCAAAATACATGCAACAATAATTTTCAACATTCACCCTTGCAAAACCTTGTGTTCCATATTTTTCTTCCTCTCTTCCTCCTATCTCCCTCCCCAGATAGCAAGTAATCTCATATATATATATATACATACACACACATACATACATATATGTATATATGTACACACATATATATCTATATATATATGTATATAAAACTAATATATCTTTGTTGTTTATTTGTCCCACCTTATATTCTAGACCCCATAGCTATCTGTCACTCATTCTATTGTCACATCTCAGTAAGGATTGGCATCTTTTAAAATAATCTTTCCTCTTCCTCCTCACCATATCTTAATTGCCCTCTGCCTCTTTCCCTCAGAAAATTAAAGATATTCATTTCCTAAGCTCAGTTTAGTCAGATAAAGTGTTAATGGTTTATGTTGTCTTACCCAAAAAAAACTTTTTTAAAAGAAGATTTTTGTGAAAATAGTAATTTTTAACACCTCACCTCAAATAATATTCAACAGTTAATTTCTAATGGGCCAATTTAAGGAATCCATTGCTTTTTAATGGGAGAATCATCCCTTAAATCCCTACCTAACAATCTATTTATTACTCTCCCTTTTTAGAGGATCATGTGTTTAAATCTTTTTTTTAGAATGAGTGATAATATAGTGAAATAGGTATATTTTGAAATTGTATTGAAAGGGAAATAAATTGATAAAGCATATGAGTATTTCCTTTTATTCAAGGATTTCTTTCAAAATTCCTTTTATGCAGTAAAAAATTTTTCCTTCATAACTACTTCACTTTAGTCTAATCAGGTTGGTCAAATGTTAGGTATTTTCCTCCCTTACAATGTATTACAGTAGATGAACTCTGACATCCTTTCTAGCTTCTAAAGCTATGATTATTTTCTTTAAATTTTAGTAGAGAAGATTGAAAATAATAATTCCTGTAGTTCGAAACAGTTTGTGAAATGTTTTACCCACCAGTTGGGTCTGAGCTGATTTTCTATATTGTTATGTTGTTAGTAAGTTGATAGTAAGTGTTAGCTAGTGTTTGAAGCTTTGGATTATAGATGGAGATTTTTGCTAACTTCAAACCTTTGACAGCAGTGGCAGTGAATATAAGTTAATCATCCTGAATAACACATTCACAATATAAACCCAGACTGTACTCCCTATTAGCACTCAAATCACATAGTGCACAATGCTGCCACACTTCGGAAAGATGGGTGAATATAAATGTGTAAAACTTTGAAAGGACATGAAGAAATAGGATATGGAGAAAAGATTCCAAAAGCTTTAGCACAGCCAGCACACAAAGCTAAGAATTTCTAATATCATTAAGAAGGAGAGTGGTAGATCCAACCATTCTGGAGAGCAATTTGGAACTATTCTCAAAAAGTTATCAAACTGTGCATACCCTTTGAGCCAGCAGTGTTTCTACTGGGCCTATATCCCAAAGAGATCTTAAAGGAGGGAAAGGGACCCACATGTGCAAAAATGTTTGTGGCGGCCCTTTTTGTAGTGGCTAGAAACTGGAAACTGAAAGGATGCCCATCAATTGGAGAATGGATGAATAAATTATGGTATTTCAATGTTATGGAATATTATTGTTCTGTAAGAAACGACCAACAGAAGGACTTCAGAGAGGCCTGGAGAGATTTGCATGAACTGATGCTGAGTGAAATCAGCAGAACCAGGAGAACATTTACACAGCAACATGACTATTCGATGATCAGTTTTGATGGACATGGTTCTCTTCAACAATGATGTGATTCAAACCAGTTGTTCAGCGATGAAGATAGTCATATACATCTAGAGAGAGGCCTGTGGGAACTGAGTGTGAACCACAACACAGCATTTTAATGCTTTCTGTGAATATTTCCATGCATTTTGTTTTTCTTCTTAGGTTGTTTTTTCTTCTTCTCTTTCTAGATCTGATGTTTCTTGTGCAGTAATATAACTGTATAGATATGTATACATGTATTGTATTTGTCATATAATTTATCCTATTTAGCATGTATTAGATTACCTGTCATCTGGGGGTGAGGGGTGGGGGGAAGAAGGGGAAAAGCTTGGGAAAAAAAAGTTTTTGCAAAGGTCAATGTAGAAAAATCACTCATATGTTTTGTGAATAAAAAGCTTTATAAAAAAAGGAAATAAGTACACATATATTCGATTTCTTAAGTATTTTAACATAATTAACATGTATTGGATATCCTGCCATCTAGGGGAGGGGTGGGGAGTAGAGGGGAAAAATTTGTAACAGAAAGCTTTGTAAGGGTCAATGTTGAAGAATTACCCATACACATGTTTTGCAAATAAAAAGTATTAATTTAAAAAAAGGAAGTAGCATTAAAAAAAAAAGGAGAGTGGTATTTCAATCTGATCTATATATGGTCATTTGATCAGAGAAGAAAAATCCAATACAATCAGATCGTTGGAATTCTCTAGTTCCTTATAAACCTCCCATCTTCAATTCACAGAAGCTGAAAAGGGAAAGACATTTTCCCTCTTTATAACTACTTTGTAGTTTGCTAATGATTCCTCTCCCCCCAAACTTTGAGATATGTGTAATGCAGGGTGATAAGCGGAGTACTCCTATCTTTCTCAACTACTAGAACAGACCTCTTCCATAGAACTGGACATGTATTCTCTGACTCTTTGGGAAAATGCATGTGTTCTGGTTCAGTCCTGAAAGATTTGCCCTTTGGTATAATGCAGAAACTCCTCATGTATACTACTCACATATTCCAGCCTATGTGTATTATATTTTGAAATGCTCAATAACCTCCTATTTGTCTTCATAATCGCTGTCATAGAGAGCTATATCAAAAAATATTTTGTAATTATATAGGAAGAATCTCTTATTCAGTTAAAAGGAGAAACAACTTTCCCTTTCACTCCTTTTTTCCCTTTTTCATGAATCATAACTAGTTAAAGTTAAAGTCTAGGTAGATGATTTTGGAAAAGACAAATTCATTTTGTAATAATCATTGATTCACTTTGTCAGGGTCAGGAACAATTGATTTGCTGGGCCCAAATTCCTTACTGAGATGCTCTTTCCAACAGTGAAGACCAACTTCTGTTTACTTTATGAGTAGTGGCTTTGTAGGACCCTTGCCACAAATATTTCAGAAATAGAAGACTCAATGTACAAGAGGTAAAATGTGGCTTTAAGGTAAATTGCTTTGCTTTGGATTATTGATCCTGGGAAACTACAGTGAGAAAGAGCCAAGAAAGTAATTTAGTCTATGAACTCATAATAATTATGAAAACAACAACTAGTGGGGGAAGCTAGTTAGTGGAATAGATAGAGCACTGGCCCTGGAGTCAGGAGGACTTGAGTTCAACTCTAGAATCAGATACCTAACACTTATTAGCTTTTTCAGTGTGTGATACTGGCAAATCACTTAACCCCAATTGTCCCTCAAAAAAAAAAATCTGTGATGATGAAACAACAACTAGCTTTTATATAGTTCTGAAAGATTTGCAAAGCACTTTACAAATATGTTATTTGAATTACACAGCAACTCCAAAATGTAGGTTGCTATTAGGATACCCATTTTAGAGATGAGGAAATTAAGGCAATAAGAGGTTAAATAACTTGCTGAGGGTTACATACATAGTAAATATTTGAACTCAGGTCTTCCTGATTTCAGATCCAGTGCTCTACCCACTGGAACTAGTGACCAAATGCAGAAATGGGGAACTACTATTCATTATTCATCATTTGTTTTTGAAGAAGACGAATACCAATAATATCACAGGATGGTGTCTTAATTTATGCATGAATTGGATTAAATGAAACAGAGTTTCACAATGTCATCAACCTCACTTTCTTTTCCAGAGTTATGGAAGTACAATGGCTAGGGAGGTCTGGTGATAACCCAAAATATAATGCTAGGCTTCTTAAATTTTTTCCACTTGTGACCCCTTTTCATTCAAGGAATTTTTATTATTATATACCTTGGCATATAAAATCAAACATTTACTGATCAAAAATCATAATTTTGCAACTCTCACATTCAGTTAAGACCCCACAAAGGGTTATGAACCACAGTTTAAGAAGCTGGACAATAGCGTTGACTTCTTCTTTGTCTAACCAAGTTCTAAGAGCTTTGGGCTCATCTTTGGGCTATTGGAACAAATTGTTCTCATTTACCCTTTCTACTGAAGGAAATCTTTAAATATAATTTAACTTGAATGTCCAGATAGTTTTCTTGTGGCTACTACACATGCTACAACTTTTTTTTTGAAGCCGCAAGTGAATGTTGTGGGGCAAGTGCACACCAAAATGGTTGAGCAGCCTTGAAAAGCACTCAGCAAGCCCTCACACTAGAAGTGCTAGTCCCCCTGAACACCCCATACACCTCATAATTACTAGTATATGTATTAAATGTATTTTCAGCCATAGGTTGTAATAGATACATTTAAAGTATTTCCCAGTCCTGATAGTCTAAAAGAAAACTGTGTGTGTTTTCAATACTTATTTCCTGTAAGTGAAATTGTTGACTGATAAAATGGTGGGCTCATCAATTTTCAGTAATCATTATGGTAATGTGGTAGCAGAATTAGATTAGTGAATTAGATAGTATTTGTCAATAGAGTCATGGCAGCCTGGATTCAAGTTTTGTCTGAGACACAAACTACCAATGTGACTATAGTCAAATGATTTAACTTCTTAGTGATCCTCAGACAACTCTCTAGGGCTTTGAATAAAGGCCAACTGCTCTGTCTGAATTGATAGAATTTCCATAATGTACATCATGGAACACTAGACTAGACCATTTCCTGCCCCCCCTCTTGCTTAACCCCCACCCGCTCACCAAAACAATACAAAATAAAAACAGATATATGGTGAACTAAAGCACATGAGAATGCAACTAAAGATGATTTTGCTTTCTAAATGTCTTTCTTTCTTAGGTCTTTGAAATACAAACATTAGTTGCAGCCTTAAGACTTCAAATCATTGTCTTCTTTCTAAAGCCTTCTATTCATAGACTGTAAAATAACAGACTTTTAGAGCTTAACGGTCTCTTAGGGAACTAGTCCACCCTCCCTTCCTGAACACCTCAAGTTTTGTGTATTATACAGACCAAGGTTTCTCTTCTTTAGAAAACCTGGCTTTTGAGTCACTCTGCCAAGCTCCGGTCATGGCAGGACTGTTTGCTCTCCATTTCCCAAGGATGGCATGGAGTTCACAGCAGCAAAGAATATTTTGGAATCCTGGCAAGGAAGGTGAAACAGTGTGTCCTTCCCACACATTTAGCAAAGCTGAGGGACTGGAGGACATGGCGTACTTCTTATTAAAGGTTTTGAAAAACACCACACCTCAGTAAACATTCCTAAAGAGCTGGAGGAAACAGTCCGGTCAAGAGCTTTACCTCAGTTACTTTGGGTCTGGTTTATGTGTAACAACAGACAATGCAAAGGACAATACAATGATGCTAACTTGCAGGGAGAGTGAAACCAATATTCATGTTTGCCCCCTCTCCAGGCTTAGTGTTGCTCTTCAGGTTTAGTGATATCACCAGAAACAAGTGATCACGAGTCATTTCAGAAGCTAGGTTAGGTAACCAAGCACATATGTTTTCTTCTAACATGGAATTAAACCCTTAGTGACTTCCTCTGTCTTTGCTGCTCCAACTGTAGTACTACAGAGGCAAGGGTAAGCCAAGCTATTCACAGAAAGTCTGCCCCCCCTTTTTTTCCGGGACTATAAATGAGCTGCCAGTCAACAAATGGAATCATGTAACCAGTGATCAAGTAGAATAACAGATTATCATTGCACATTTCCTCCCTTTCTATTTGGTCAAAGTAGCCAATGAAGAAGCTTATCTCATAAGAAGAGCTCATGATAATACTTTAATGGAAAATAGCCATTGGACTAGTTCCTGCTTTCCATTAGTCAGTCCCTCCTGGTGGATGTTTACACTCATCTGACTTCGATGCTGTGCTCTCTTTCATCCACTGGTCCAGGATAAATGATGATACAACAGGGCAAAATTAGTGACTTGCTTGTAGCCCTAAGGCTACAAGAGGAGGGAAAATTGGACCACAGTTTCAAAGATGGCAAGGCCCCTTTGCAGGGCAGTGGTATTTTGGAAAGGGCATTGCCAAAGTCATTGCAAAGTAATGTACTCTAAGGACTGACTAATGTACAATAACACTAAGGGATTGAATTCCAATCTTGATTCTTGGCTGTATATCCAGTTTGACTTTGGAGTGAATGCATAATCTCCATCTGGAAAATGAATATCTGACTATTTGTCATCCACTTCTCTGCTGGGGAAAGCTTTGCTAATAAATGATTGAAAAGCTATTCTAAAATCTTCATGACATGTTGATTTGGAATTTTTGGCTTATGGAAAAATACTCCTTAAGTGTAATTAGAGAGCACTTCTAAGCCTCCTACCCCTTTTTATTTTGGTGGAAATCTAGAGCAGGGACTAAAAGTAGACAAATATATAAGGTAGGTAACTATCTAAGGCTAATATCATTAGAGGGGGTACAATATGTTATAATTCCTAATGTTATTTTTATAAATGTACATTTTATTTATTGTTGGTTCAAATTATTTATGCATTTATTTTGATATTTATTATGTCTCCCTTCCACTGCTATCACTCAATCAAGCATGAAATAAACAACAAAATTAAAAGAAAACTTTCATAACAAATATGAATAGTCCTACAACATAAATTCCATATTGACTTTGTCCAAATGTATGTCTCATTCTGAATTTTAAGTCTATCATCTCTTTGGCAAAAATTGGGTAGAATAACTTGACTCTTCTGTTTATTATTGAAATATACATATCAATTCAATAAGTATTTATAAAGTGCCTACTATGTGTCAGGCACTGTGCTACACATTGGGAAAATACTGAAGGAATCTTCTCTCCAGGTAATCTAGGGCTTTTTTGGGTCACATTAAAAGACATGATTTATAGTAAAAAGAACAATGCCACAGGGAATACATTTTTTAATCCTTACTTAAAGTATGCAATTATCTTATGTAAGTTCTGTGGAAACTTATTATTATATCCATACTGAACCTGGCATGTATATAAATGAGAATTCTTATATTCAGTAATTGAATATCATTATGATATGACAAAAATCCCACTAACTCTGAAATCAGAGGAGTTAAGACATACTTTTAAATTTAATCTTTATTACCAATATTTTCCCACTTTCATAGATCTAATAATTAATGAAAGAATAAATCTTGTTCTCATCTGTATCATTTGCTGATTTCTGAGGTGCAAATGTTCATACTGAAAAATTAATAATTGGCTCTCATGGGTCAAATTGAGCAAGCTCCAGTGTACACCTGCTCCTAGCACGCACTTCTATGATAACCAATAAAATAACATCTAAGATCAGGTAACTTCTGACAGTGTGTTGGAGTCAGGGTTCCCAGGAAGCAGAGACAGATTTAGGGTGAATCTTCTCATTTGTTTTCCTTCAGAAGAGAGGTTAGATTGTAGCTTATTTTCTGTGTATAAGCCTTGGGCATTGCCAACAATTTTGGAGTAATCCACTCTATCTAATTAATTACCAACACCAATAGCAAAGGACCCTGAAGTGTTTAGGTCAGCAAAATTGTCTCATATAGCTGCCCTGTAAAGGGTAACTTTATTCCTCCCCAAGACATGATTTTAATTGTCGAGACTTTGTCACCATAATGGAGCTGCCTTCTCATCTTGGTTTGGGATACCCTTCCCGTCTTCTATTGCAAGTAGCCCCTGAAGGAAGGCTTCAAAGTGACTTTCCCTAATATGGGAGATTTCCATAGATTGCTTCATGTCCTAATTTTCACCCTTAGGTGAGAAAAGGAGCCAGACCCTGCCCTTTTTCCTAGGCTTTCCATTTCCTTTTGTGTCCTGAGGGAAGGTAGCAAAAGAGCAAGGCAGGTTTCCATGTGCCTCAGTGACTTTCCCAGTGTGTCCACCTGTGAAACTAATATATCTTAAGAGAGAAAAAAAGCCAGACATTGCTTCGGCTTTTCTCGAGATGTGGAAACACTGTAGTGAAGAAGAATCTTCCCTCTGATCTCAATCCTTCAATCTCCTATTATACTTATTCCTATTGAGGAAATAAGATGAAATTTAATGAAAAACAGGATTTGTCTTCTGCTGTGCCATCTCTTTCCTAAAGTCTAGCCTTCAAAGGGAAAAGGAATAGTGAAATGGGGCTTCCCATCTGATCATCAGCCTTCCATTTCATGCTCAGCCTTCCATTTCATGCTGCTCTTGCCTTTTGGTGATCACTAACTTCCTCTGTAAAGAGTCTTCTGCTCAATGATAAACATTTGTATCACATACACTTCTCAGGTAAAGATGTATTTTACACACCCCTGTGATTTTGAAACCCTGTAGATTATCATCTAATCCCATTTCTCATCTCCTACTTCCCAATTCCTTATCCCAATCCCCCTCAAGCCTCAACCAAATACCAATCACCCTTTCTGTTGTGCACTTTGGATGCCTATTTGATAGGTAAAGCATTTCCTTCCCTAAATCTTTTTCTCTGCAGTTCCTTCTATCTTCTAATAATCAATTAAACCTGGCTCTTCTCCCTCTGCCATGACATAGCTGAATGTAGGAGGAGAAAATCTTGTAACCAATCTGAGTGGGGCCATTACAGACTTATATTATTCAACCTCAACTTGGTTCTCAGTGTTGTTATGCAATCTTTTTCCACCTTCCTTATCAGATTACTATCCAATTAAAAAAGCAGTTTTTTCTAGAACTTTACATTCTTTCTCATACCTCTCATGATTCCTTCTTCCCCAATTTTCTCAACCCTGACTCATATTTTATTGAAAAAATTGAGACCATTTATCATAAACTCCCTCTTCCTCATTTCATATTACTGAGATGTTTTCAACCACTTTCTTACTCACCTCCCTTCTCCTTTACCTCATCTCATATGAAGAGTTAGTTTTACTATTACAAAGGTTATCTATTCCACCTGCACAAGTGATCCTCTTCTATCTCATTTCCTCCAAAAGATTTCTCTATCTATGTTCCTTATTCTATTACTTATCTTCAATCTCTCCCCATCTACTGCATCCTTCCTTACTACTTACAAACATGCACGTCTCCTCCGTCCTCAAAATAGCTTCACTTGATCCTTTTATCTCTATCATCCTATATTTTTTCTACTTTTGATGACCAATCTCTTTGAAAAGGCTATCTATAGTAAGTACTTCCATTACCCCCCTCTTCTTTCACCTCTTCCAACTTCATAATTCTATCGAAACTGTTCTTTTCAAAATTACTAATGATCTTTTAATTGCCAGATCCAACTGACTTTTCTCAGTTTTTATTCTTCTTAACCTCTGTGCAGCCTTTAACATTGTTAATCACTGTATTTTATTTTATTAACTCCTCTCTCTAGGTTTTTGGAACTCCACTCTCTCCTGGTTCTCCTCCAACCTATCTGACCTTTACTTCTAAGTGCTTCTTTGCTTCATCTAGTTCACATATTCTAAACATTCTCCCTTCAGTTGTTTTTTTTTTTTTTTGGCAGAAGATTAGACTTTATTTGGGAATTAAATGAAACCAGAGAAGCCAGCAGTATATAGACATGAGAGAAGAGAAAGCATTCTAGATATGGGGGACAATTAAAAAAAAGTCTAGAGTTGAAAGATGGAGTGTCTTGTTCCATTTTCACTGAATTAAAGAGTATGTGTTGAGGAATAAATTATAAAAAAAGTCTTGAAAGATTTGGGGATGAGTGGAAGACATATTATGAAGAACTTTGGACACACAGAGAATTTTGTATTTGTTCCTAGAGGTTAGAGGGAACAACTGGAGTTTGCCCAATAAGGGTGTGTATGACATGCTATGACCTGTACTCCAGGAAAGTCACTTTGTCAGTTGATGCTTATTACACTTTTCAGTAGATAATAATAAGCCTTCATCAAAAAAATTATTACCTAGTAGCTAGCCTTCTGGAAATGAAACTCTGAGAGCTTTTTTAGGTTGGTTCTTTGCTGACAAACACAATACCTGTCATTGTAATTTAATATGAAGCTTTTCCAACTCTATAAACCTGTTGTAAGTCAAACTCCGCTGATCTGATCTTTGATTATCTAGGGTCACAGTTGAACCATTATGAATCATCAAAGAAAGATACCCTGAAGTCCTAGTTTGATGCCCCATTTTTATAGTTTGGAAAAACAAAAATAAAACCTCATTGTCCTTCTTTGTCTAAGAAATTATCAAATGATCACAGATCTAGAGATGGAAGAGACCTCCAATGTCATCTAGTCCAATTCCCTAATTTTATAGATAAGGAAACTGAGGCCCAGGAAGATTAAGTGACTAGTCTATTATTACCCTGATATTAACCACCAAGAGACAGCATTTGAATCCAGTTTCTCAGACTCCAGAAAGTGAACAAGCAAGTCAGCAAGCATTTATTCCATTCCACGTACTGTGCTGGGTGCTCCTGAAATTAAAAAAAAAAAGGCAAAACAAACAAAAATAGTCCCTACTCTCAAGGAGGTCTCAGTTTAATGGGGGAGACAACAAACAAACAACTATTTAAATGGCTTGAAATTGTATCTATATCATTGAAGTCATATAACCAGACCCAGAGTACAAGATGGAATAATTGAAGAACAGCAAGCAGGCTAGTGTCAGTTAGGGTGCATGGAAGAGAATTAGGTATATATAAAAAAACAATAACAACAACCACTCCTCCAAAACAACAAAAAATTAGAAAAGGTACAAAGAAGCCAGACTCTGAAAAGCTTTAAAATCTAAATAAAGGTTTTAATATTTGATACTACTAGACCCAGATAACTTTGGAGGTGAAAATAAAACTTAACACTTTGCACAGCCCTTAACTTAAATCCAGTTAAATTGCAAGTCATGGCATTACCTTCTTGTTGTCACTGGTTCTTTTCAAGAACTAAGGGCAACAACAACTATAGATAATAAGAAGCCATTGGAGTTTATTGAATGGGTGAGTGAGTGCATGTGACATAAGTTAGAAAGATCAATTTGATAGCTGAATGGAGCATGGACTAGAAGAGTTCTATATGAAAGACATCATAAAGGTAGAAAGAGCAAAATTTGGCAATTGATTGTCTTGACATGATTTATCTTGATGTATGCTTGTGGTGCACTGGTGGATAATAATATCTATTTCCTTCTGTTTTCAATGCATACATTGGGCAGATCAGTTCCTGTATAAGGGATATTTATTTTCTTTATTTTCTTCCTGCTGTCTCCTTGGTTGTTTCCAGTTAAGCTATATGGTTATCCCTTTTATTCCTTCCCTTAAATACATCCCCTAAATTTGTGTGTGGTAGAAACCTGACTTTCAGCATTGACTGACTCATCTAATTTTTCTGTAAAATCTTATTAATCTTATCAATAGACCCTTTCACTAATCATGACTTAGAAGTGACCCTGAATTCTGTTAGGAACATATCTGCTCTGTTATCTTTGGAAATATTTAAAGTTATCCACGGATATATTGTTATCTTCTATAGAAAGTGGAAGAGCCATAATTTAAACCCAGGCTTTCCGACTGCAGATTTAATCTTGTAAGTTTGATGACATATCTAAATCTCACTTTCATAATGAAGCCTGAACAAAACTACCTCTTGCTAAAGGCAGTAAGATGCCACAGTGGATAGGCTTGCAATCAGGAAGACTGAATTCATGAATTTAAATCCAGTCTCAAATATTTACTAGCTATGTGACCTTGGACAAGCCATTTAACTTTGGTTGCCTCAATTTCTCATCTGTAAAATGTGTTGTAGCAGGAAATAGCAAACCACTTCATTACCTTTGCTAAGAAAATCCAAATGGGATTATGAAGAGTTGGACATTACTGAAACATCTGAACAACTACAAGGTGAGTCAAGGTGGTTAGGGTATCATTCACTTCAGGTGAATGAGGAGGTAATGATTTTATTTAGAGTTAAGTTTAGTTTTCATCTTTGTTCCATTTCTCTAAAAAGGCTTTAGATTTGCTTCTATTCATTTTTCTAAAAGGAATGGTTTGGAAAGGGGTTTAAACTGGAGAAATTATTTATATTTTCAGTTGAACTAAAAAAGAGGAATAATATTCTTTTGTCACCAGTCTTTCAAACAATGAATTGACACAATATGGGTTGCAGTCACTACTAAAAAACACAAGAAAACAATTTAGACTTAATGTGTAGTCATTCATCAAATATGTATGAAGTTTGTTTTGTGTACATCTCTAGAGTGAGATTCTCAAAGCCATACCTATGTAAGGGCTCTTAGATATTGGTCATTGGAGGAACAATATCTAAGCAGCACTATTTAGAATTGCAAAAGAATAAGAAAAGTGTGATTGATGACTTTTGTGACTCAATTAAAATGGATGAAGGGGTTTTGTTTAATTATATTTTTATAGACAATATACAAGCAAATTGTTCCTGTGCTGATTTGGCTTTTTACTTCTATATGAAAGGCAATGCTATAAAGTAGATGGAGAATGGGCTTAAAAGTCATTGAGACCTGAGTTAAAAACCTGTGATACATACTGACCCTGTAATTCTCTGTCAATTATTTAATCTCTTAGTGGTCCAGATAAAATTTTAAGACTATAATTTATGGAGTAGGTGACAATCTACATGTGTAGAAGAAATTCCTCACAGAATGCTCCCTAAATCACTGAAGACAACACTCATGAAAGAATTAGCTTCTGTATTTATAATAGCTAATTCATTCATGAGTATTTTCTTCGAAAATAAAAAAAAAAAACAAACAATAGTTCACCATCTTCCTGATTCTCATGAAGCTGCTGGCCCCTAATGTGAGAGCCGCTCCCTCTGCTGTTTACAAGAATCAGCATTCTCTACAGTTGGGCAGGGGACATATGCTCTTGGCTTCCTCACTTAGAGCATATGATGCCTTTCTCCACAGAAATCTTGTTATGAATTGCTGATGAGATGTAGTTGAAACAGAAGTATCAGTACCATATTCAGCTACATTATGGGTTACATAGGCTTTTCTGATCTGGTCTGGATACTTAATGAACACTGACAGAATTTTTCTCTGAGAAAATATATCCTGAATTTCAAACAACTGTTTGAAATGGATTGGGGCATATAACCTAGTCATCATTTGGAGACTGACTATACTTTTAATTGGTAATAGCTATAGCCATACATATTCCTTTTTACATGTGAAAGTGTGCAATAGGCTTTCAGATTGTAGTCTGTGGCTTTTCTCAACATGAAATTAGTAATTCCAGAGGATGATTAAATCAGTGACATCTCACTTTGAGTTTAATGACTCAAGAAAGTTTCAAAGCAAAACTCAAAGGGCAAGCACATATTTTTGGAAGCCAAATAACGGAGCATGAGATTGATTTAATGTCAAACTCTAGGATTAATGTGAAGGCACATAGAGTGGTGATGGTGTCCAGCCTTCATTATTGTAAAATTTAGCTCTATCATCAAGATGAAGCACATGGGAAAACTGTAACTGAAGTCAGAAGATGAGTTTGAATTGTGATTCTCTGTCACATTCAAAAAGTTACTTCTCTTTTCCAGGGCTTGGTTTCTATATCTATACGATTAGGTGGTTGGACAAGATGACCTTTCCTCTTCTAAATCTATGATCATTTAGCTAGTTTTCAAATATATTTTTCCACAATCCCATTCAATCTATATCTTAATTAGTATCCAAAGACAAAATGGCATTTGTAGATATGATCCATTTACTAATTTAAGCTAGGTTAAATACAGTTTGTCACTTCTGGCCTTCTTACACATCAATACCTAATAGATGCTATTTTAGCAAGGAAAAAGCTGTCACCATTTTCACATATGAATAGTTATTTGGCAACCTATAAAGCATCAACTGGTAATATGGGTTTCTGGCTTCAAAAAGCATAATCAGTATAGTTTTCTGGTATTTTGGGACCCATTCATTTTCAGCATTCTTACATTAAAAAATATATCAAGTACCTCTTTGGTCTGATGAAGTTTTTGGAGCTCTTTTCAGAGTAATGTTTTTAAGTAAATAAAGGCAATACAAAATTTGAGTTTGAAATTACTGAAAATAAAGTTGAAATATTTCTTACATCCAAGTGCATAACCTCTGATCCCTATCCTTGAAATCCATGGTATCAGATAAAATGAAATGTACCCTAGTGCTCCATTTTAGAGCAAATGTATTTATTCCATGACTTTTATATTAGTTCTATGCACACCCAAGTTGGTGGATTCTATTTTAAACATGGCTAATCTAGATTATTAATCTAACACATAAGGAAGGCAGAAAGAAATTATCCTCTTTGATACAAAGGTAAAAAATGAGTTAATTCTCTGATCATGGGAATTTAATTCACATTATTGACTTAATTTGTATTTAATAACACATAAATTTACATTTATATTTATTATATAAATATATATTGTATTAGGTATTATAATATATTACATATTTATATATATTATATTTATATACTAAATCACTACTCTAAACCTTTGTAACATCAACAAGCCTGCCAGGGCATGTGCTCCTTTACATGAGGTTTATGAACCCAGCATAGCATCTATGCCTTAATAAGACATCAGAGTAGAATTTAAAATAATATATTGCATACTATATGACCAGGAGAAAAAAAATTTACATGCCAATGTGATTTTTTGAAAGGGAGCTTTGAGAATATCTGTACTGCCTTGCATTTCTTCCTCAGAAGGCCAGAACACTGGAAGAGCCAATTGCTTTTGAAAATAATATTCATTACTCAACAGTAAGGAATGTCTTTTATCTCTTGCTGACACTGTTAGGGAAATCTGAGGAGCTGTGATAGAAGTACATAGAGTGTAAACATTGAGCCATGTCCAAGAGTGAGAAAATAAAGGAGTTGGCATTTGGCAACTAAAAGATGTCAGTCAGCCTATAAAATATAAGCAAAGGTTGGGGATCCAAGGACGAAATGGGAGGGTGATTGAGTACATTATGGGTTCTATCTAGAAAACTCCCTTCAAAGGAACAGGTGATATTGATAATGAAGAATAAACATTTTCCCTGGTATGGGATTGTAAAGGCTTGTAAACTACCAGTAATTTGCACAATTTCAAATCTTTTTACTTATACTTATTAACTGTGTGAAATTTAGCAAATAACTTACTCTTCTTGAACCTCAGGATCCTCTTCAGTAAAATATAGGGAGTTGTATTAGATGACCTCTAATATCTCTTTTAGCTTTAGACCAGTCATTTTTTATGACTTAAATCCCCAATTTATGATTTAAGTCCCCACTTGTTTAATCAAGTAGTTTCAAGTAGTTATTTTCATCAATAATGATAGCTCTGAAAATACAGTTACCTACCTGCAGTTTTGCTTTAGCATCAGATATATAAGGAATTATAGACCTGAAAGGAATTTTAGAAATTATCTAGTACAACTCCCTCTTATTACAAAGGTTGAAATTGAATCACATGAGTGATATGCTCACAAGTCACTTAAAGAGTTAATGACATAGTAGGAATTAAAACTTTTTTATTTCCAGCCCAGAATTTTGGAGACTTTTTTTTTCTTATTTGTATGTATCAGGTTTAGCTGGCCTAGTGTAAAATGATCTGGATTCAAATCCTATTCCCAATATTTACTAGTAATATAACTTTTGACAAGTCACCTGATTGAACTTTCTGAGTCTCAGTTTTATTTTCTATAAAATGGGATAATAATATCTGTCTCACTGACTTATTTGTAATTAGATAATGTATATGAAGTGATTCCTAAATATTAAAGAACAATATAATACTATTACGTCCAGTTGTTTCAGTCATATTTGACTCTTCATGACCCATTTAATATTTTTTGTTTTCTTTTGTTTTTTTATTTTTGCAAATTTTCTTCTCTAGTTCATTTCATAAACAAGGGAGCTGAGGCAAACAGGATCAAATGACTTGTCCAGAATCACACAGCTAGTGAGGGTCTGAGGCTTGATGTGAACTGAGAAAGATGAGTCCTCCTGATTCCAGACCCAGTGATATCTCTACTGTTCTATCTAGCAGCTACTATTATAATTAATAATTATTATTATCACTGAAAATTATTATTAAAATAATAAATTTCAGTGATAGCAATAAATATTATAATTTTTTATTAAAATAATGATTATCATTAAAATAATATATATTTGATAATCGTCATCATGATTAGTTGATGGGGAATTGACCAATGAGAATTCAGTCCTGGAAGTCCTATAACATTAGGTGAAATTGCTTCTGGAAATGTCTCATGACACTGAATAGAAGGCTGTAGTGCTCCATCTCAGAGTAAGTATAGTCATTCTATGACTTTTTTATTAGCTACTTATATTGCATCCCTTAAATCTCTTTTTAGCACTGTGTTAGTAGCAGGCTCTGGAATGCATTCACTTCTCTGAACCTTCTGACCTTCCTAAGATCACTAAGATGCAGCCTTTTCTGTTCAATTTCCAGCACTCCTTCAATTAAGGCAGGAAAAAATAGTTACAAAAGGAATAGGAGGACCATGTGCTTGTGGGTTCATGTCACTCAAATGGAAAAGGAAGTCACTGTCAGTCTCCCTACCCAGAGTTTTATAGCAGGTTTCCCTTTCTAATTGAAATGCAACCAGTTAGAAGTGATAACTAAACTGTTTTTGTTGTAATTTTTAAAAAATAATATATTCTCTATTCTGATTCAGCAGCCAGGCAAAAAGTCCACTTCATCATTTGATTAGTGGGCTAGAAGCAGCAGAGACTGAGAAAGAGAACAATTGCACCTCCTAATTGTTCACCAAAGAAGCATTGACACCAAATCTCTATGTTCCCAAAAGTGAATCCTCTTTATTGAATGACCTCCATGGCATAATTTATATAGACATAATATGGAAAGTATTTGGTCAGAAAAGGTAGGATGAACACATAAGGTCAAAGAGGAATAACAGATGAATAGCTCCTGATTTACTGCTTAGGAAGTACAAAAAGACTGAAAAGAAAGATTCAAAAGTATTAGGTAAATGCTATTAAGTAGAATTATAGGATTTGGGGGACAAGAGTTGCAATCTACTCCCAGTACTTAATATAATGCCTGATATATAGCAAGTGGTTGTTGTTCAGTTGTTTCAGCTATGTCTGAGTCTTCTTGACCTCATTTGGAGTTTTCTTGGCAAAGATACTGGAGTGCTTTGCCATTTCCCTTTCCAGCTCATTTTACAGATGAAGAATTGAGGCAAAGAGGGTAAAGTGACTTGCTCAGAGTCAAATGGTTAGGGTCTGAAACCAAATTTGAACTCAGAAACATCTGTTCCTAGTTCTAAGCTATTACTATGTCTACTCCATTATCTCATTGCCCCATATAGCAGGTGACTGACAAATATCTATTAATTTGGAAGGAGTACCCTCATAAGGTGGCAACAATATTGATGAATTTATACTATTAAATTATTATATTTCAGTCAGTCATTTACACTCTTGACTTTCTTGTTCAGGAAGGCTATACTGTTTGTGCATTGTCTAGCTTATTTTAATCTGTGTAGCTTTTCTGATTTCTATTTACTATATGCTTAGTCAAGTTTATTTACTATTAATTATTTATGATAATCTTATTTGTAATTAGTAGTTGTAGGGTAGGAACGAGCATAAATCAGGTTTCTGGATATAAGCCTGGGCTACTGTTTTTCTTTTGAGAATTGGCAATCAGGAAAACATCTTGAACCCCCTAAATCATTTCCCTTTAAGGAACAGTGACCAGGAAATCATGCTTCCAGTGACCATGGTTTTTAAAAACCAGGCTTCTATCCTAGTAATATTTGTTGGGAGTAGACAAATATATTCTTGAGAACTCTATCTCAAAGGAGAACATCATGACTAGTTTCACAATCTCTTCTCCTGCTTCCTGGCAAACAGAAATGAAAGTCTTCTTTGAAGAAGAATGGACAATGTTTCAGAGATATTCAAGTCTCCTGTCATCCAGTTTAGAAAATCCACGTAGAAATATGTGTAATCTACATGGGCAACAAAACCCCTCTACACTTTATTATATATTTCAGCTTATTACTACTAGGCTCAAAGGAGATAATGTATTTAAAATGTTATATTAATGTAAGTATTGTCCTTAATATGTCCCAAGAACCCACCACTACTTGTAACATTCTGTGTATGGGAATATATAGTCAGAATTCTAGAAACAATTGACTTAACAAACATAGTCTCTTGACATTGCAAAGAAACCTGGAAGACAGAAACCTCACCTTTCATTCAATGATAGCACCACAAAGCTGGACCATGATAATTCTTTTAGAGAGTGCCAGTGAGAAAATGCATCAGCTAACAGGTATTTGCTAATGGTAACAGGATTAAGTGATTTTAGCACATGCATTCACTATACCCAAACATGTCCAGCTTGCTTAAGAACAGTGTGCTAATGGCTCCTTTACATAATGTTTGTAGAATCTTTCAGCAGTCCCTGTGCAATCATCTGAAATATTAGAGAGGTAAGTCATGAATTAGACTTCATCTCTGAAGTGTTTCTGATCACTTTGGCATCTGTGAACATGTAACGTCATCCTTTTTCTGTGATTCACATTCCTTTACGTAAGTGATATTTAGCCCATGTCTTCGCAATGGCAAACAAACATTTTGGCAAGGCATAAAGAAAATAGTGCCTACAGTCCCAGTAGGCATCAGTCTTTTTGAAGTGGGACTGGCTCCCCACAAGAAGTGTTACACGGGCTGTTCTGTTGTAGGGGAGACTTCCAATAAGAACATGAACTAGCTCCTCCATTTAGGCAATTAAAATGATCAATCAGCCTGTGTCTTGGCTCCAAATATATTCTTTGAAATGGTAAGCTAGTCTTGCTTTGATGATGTCAGTTCTTTGGTAGGTCATAAGTAATAATGAAGTCATTTTCATAGGATCACAGTTTTAGATCTGAAAAGGATCTTAGATGCCATTGAGTCTAACTTTCTCATTTTCAAAGAAAATGAGGCTTAAAAAAGAAGTTAAGTGGCTTGCCTAGGGCCATGAAACTTATACAAATCTAAAGCAAGATTCAAAAGTGTGTCTTTCTGATTGTACATTCAGAGCTCTTAAGTCTAAGACAATAGAAATATCTCTGAATGCATATTTCATCCCAGTCACACTAGCCTGTCTCCCTCCACAGTAATTTATCTTCTATATCTATGCCTTTGCCCAAGTTGCCCCCATGTTTGACATGCCCTTTTCTTTACCTCAACTTCATAGAATCCCTAGCATCCTTCAAAACACAGTTCAAGTACCTCTATCATCATGAGTTCTTTCTTGATCCAACTAGTTATTAACAGCCTCTCTTTATTGAAATTAATCTGCTTTTCTGTATAAATTTTGTATTTGTCTATTTGTCATAAATCTCCAAATAAGCACCTTGATGGCAGTGGCTGTTTATTTGAGTTTTTGCAAACCTAATGCCTATCCACATTGGAGACAGTCTCTGCACTGGGGTTCCTTGCATGGATGAAATTTTAAGTCTAGGAAATTCATAGCTTCCCTGTGAATTATAGTGTAAATCCAAACTGTCTCCTGAGGGGGGGAGATGAAGAAAATGCACCTTGGGAAGATGGATACTTTTTAATACCTCTCTGTTCTAATATTCTACCCATCCATTCCTATCTTTCTCCAATAACTCTATACATATCATTTACCACTGGATTTGATCTTTGAAAAGTCTCATTTCAGATTTGATTGCAGCAGATTCTTGTAGGGAGTGGTGGTGATACAAATTGACCTTTTGGAGAGATTCATGAATTTCCAGTGTAGGAGCAGATTTCTTCCCACTCCTCACTATCACTGCCCATTACAACCAGTCTATAATCCCCAGAGATCATCTCAAGGTAAAGAGGTGAAGTTTGGGGCACCTAGGTAACTTTATTTTACTAAGATCCTGTAATCTATCTTTTGCTTATGATCCAGCTTATGAATGGGAGATCATCTAGACGGAGTTTTTCACTGCATTTGTAACAGATTTATAGTACTCATTTTATGAGGAATCATTTCTGTCCTATAAGATACAGTCTCTCTCCTGAGCTTTAATCCTGCTTCACTAACTGCCTGGCTGATATTTCTAAATTAAATGTGTAAGTCATCTCAAACTCAGCCTGTCCAAAACAGAAACTTATTATCTTTCTAGTGCCTAACACATTGTCTCAAACATGCTAGGCATTTAATAAATGTGTGTGGATTGATTCCCTTCCAATTCCCTTTCCCTCCCCAACTTCCTCATTACTGTATGGAATCTTGCCATGTTTAGTTGACAAGGCTCATAAACTCAGTATCATCCTCCTCTTTTCAATCTGAATTCACATGTCCAATTACTTGCTAAACTTTGTTATTTGTACTTTCACATCATCTCCTGCATCCTTCCTTCCTCTTCTCTCCAATTACATAGCCACAAACCTAATTCAGGAATTCATCATGTCCCACTTGGACTATAACAGTACCTTCCAAATTGTTTCTCCTGCTTTATACCACACTTTACAACCATTTACACACTATATATCTGATAATGTGACTTTCTTTAGGAGTGGGTACGAGAATATCATTATCCTACTCAACAAATTTTAATTTATCCCTGTTAACTCTATGAACAAATATCACTTCTCTCTTTGACACTTAAACATTAAACAACCTGGTCTCAATCTCCCTTCCTCCTTTTCATACATTCTATGCTCAATCAAACTCCCTTTCTTCCTATTCCCATAATGTTCTATTTCCCTCTCCATCTCTGGGATTTTACACTGGCTCCCCTTCCTATCCCCATGCCTGCAATATACTTTTCTCTCATTTTTGTCTCTTAGAATCCCTAGTTTCCTTCATGATTCAGTTTCTACATGATACTTTTGCTGATCTCCCAGCCATTAGTGCTTCTGCTGCCCAGCCAATTAAAAATATCTTTTGTCTGTTTTCTATGTAGAGATAGGTCCTGATTAGTGAGAAAACTGAATACTGTGAAGTACATGGGTACATATGAATATTTTAATTCACACTATTAGAAGTTATAATTGAATAAAATATAGTTGCCCATTGAAAATATGTTGTGATTTCAAACAATGTGAACAAATCATGGAATTCCTTGCTCCCACTAATTAGAAAGTAGTTATATATATATATATATATATATATATATATATATATATTTTGTGCATGTTGTCTATCCCCAATCAAATATAAGCTTCTTGAGAAAAGGGGTTTCACTCTTGTCCTTGTGTTTTCAATGCCTAACACAGGGTAGCTACTAAAATAAATATTTGTTAATTGATTGGTCTGTGCATAAATATAATTTGAAAGAATTTGGGACTGTGAAAAAGAGTCTTATGGAAAGGATTAATAAGGAGACATTTGTCAGTGCCAATAATATGTGGAAAAGGGCCTGAGTGTGTCTACCAAATGTGAGGGTCCCTTTAAATCTAGTCACTTGGTTCTTAAAATTGTCTCACCTTTTGGATCCTAGGTTTCCTTTACCAATGCCATTGCCTACTATTAAGAGCAGTGAAACAGAGCTGCAGGAGAAAAACATTTGGGGCTAAATAACACCATTTTCTTGGCTATGTTTGCAGTATGAACAGAGTCTGTTCTCATAAAATCAGCTTTGTGAGCTTTGGGGTTGGCAGCAAATACTAGAGTTGAGTACAAAAGATAACATTCTTGGGAGGCTTTTTGAGATACTTTAGTCTCTGTTTCAGAAATGAATATAATTTAGAAATGAGAGGGGTTTATCTGTGAGAATCTCCTTTCTTTGAAATTTTATGCATTTTCAGGAGTCTTAAACTTCGTATGTTTTAAAAAAGTCATTCTTTTCCTCAAGTGGGAATTTTGTTTCTTGTGTTTTTAAGCACCTGAAATTGAACAAATCAGAAGTTTTTGAGAAGACTTCAGAGCTCTTTTACCATATTAAAAATCTAAATGTACTAATGGGATATCATTTAGAGATCCAATAAAAGAATCCTGAGAGACACTGTTGCAACCCCATTGTTCTTAATTATTATGCATATCAATAATCTAAATATGCATATATACATATGTAATATTAAATCCAATATATACATACATATAATTGTCTATAATATTCTAGATATAGTAATATAATAATAACAGATACTCATAGATATATGTTTATGTATAAGTATATGCACACATGTATATGTACATGGATATATTTATATATGCATGTATATGTATATATGTATATGCATATTCACACACATATATACATGTATACAGGTATGTTTGTATATATGCATGTATATATATATATATATATATTTACATATATAAATAATTTGTATGTGCACATAGCTCCCCAATGACAAAAAGAATTCAATGTAGATATCATCCTTTTGGTGCTGTGGGGATGACTCAATAGATTACCTCATAGTTTTTTGACATCTTAAGTTTCTGAGATCCATCACTACCCTGAGGAAAACAGTCCTGATTTTCACTTATTTGCTAGAGAAACAGTTACTCATAAACTGCAAAATATCCTTGTTAAGATTTGAAACCTATAATAAGATTAAAAAGGGATCTATCAACTTTCCAGGGTTGTTTGCTATGCTGTGAGGGAGGAGGGGGAAGAAGAAAGGAAAGAAGGAAGAAAGAAAACCTACCAGTTCCAACCAGTGCAAGTTTTGGCAGCCTCTTGATTCACACTGTTCCAACAACAATTTCTAAGTTTTGACTTACGTCTCAACAAATCCACAACCAAACCATATATGTTAACATGTATGTGAGAAAAAACACATGTGCATGTGTTATTATGGTAGATCTTATGGTTGCATTAACTCTCCAGGGACAATTCACAGTTCCAATTCAGTTTCCCTTTCTCCCCTTTCATTCATCTTTGAATTCCCCCAGAACTTATATTTCTTCTTTTCTTTCAGTGATCACTGCTACCACCTTTCTTTCTCCCTAGATTCTTCTCTTTTTTATTGTAGTAAATTTATTTCTTTTTAGTACATGTTGCTTTATGAATCATGTTGAGAGAGAAAAATCAGAGCAAAAGGGAAAAACCATGGGAAAGATAAAAAAAAAAAGAAGTGAACATAGCATGTTTTGATTTACCTTCAGTCTCCTTAGTTCTTTTTCTGGATGCATATGACATTTTCTGTCCAAAGTCTATTGGGATTGCTTTGAATCACTGAACTGCTGAGAAGAACCAAACCTTTCATAATTGATCATCGCACATTCTTGCTGTTATTGTGTACATTGTATTCCTGGTTCTGATTATTTCACTCAGCATCAGTTCATGTAAATCTTTCCAGGCCTCTCTGAAATCATCCTGTTGATAATTTCTTATAAAATGATAATATTCCATTACCTTCCTGCACCACAATTTGTTTAGCCATTCCCCAACTGATGGGCATCCACTCCTTTTCCAGTTCTTTGCTACTCTAAAAAGAGCTGCTACAAACGTTTTTGCAATCTGAGTCCTTTTCACTCCTTTATGATTTTCTTGGAATACAGACTCAATAATGGCACTGCTGGGTCAAAGGATATGCACAGTTTTATAGCCCTTTGGACATAATTCCAGATTGCTCTCCAGAAGGCTTGGACCATTTCACAACTCCAGTACCAATGCATTACTGTCCCAGTTTTCCCACATCCCCTCCAACATTTCTCATTCTTTTTCTTTCATCTTAGCCAATCTGAGAGATTTCAGATGTTATCTCAAAGTTGTTTTAATTTGTATTTCTCTAATCAATAGTTATTTAAAGCTTTTTTATATGACTATAAATGGCTTTAATTTCATCATGTTAAAATTGTTTATATCCTTTGACCATTTATCAATTGGGGAAGATACTTCTCTTTCAAAAAAGGAACCAAATGTCCTTTGACCCAGAGATCCTAATGGAAAACATACATCTTAAACAGCTGAAGGATATAAAGAAGAGTCCTATATGCATCAACATATGCATAGTAAGACTTTTATAATACCAAACAACTGGAAGCAAAGCAGATCTCCTTCAGCTGAGGAATGGCTAAGCAAATTGCAGTTCATTAATGTAAGGACAAATTACTGGACTATAAAAATTAGCAATATGAAAAATTCAGAAACTCATAAGATGATTTACATGAATTGATGCAAAGTAAGGTAAACAGAACCAGAAAATCAATGTTATTTGTACATGTGTTTGGATGTTGTATCCTCCCTGTAGAATTTACATGCCTTGTGTATACATTCCTTGAGGGCAGAGTTTGCTTCTTTTGGAAATGAAGATAATGTTGAAAACAAAACAGATCAACAGAACTTTTTTCTTGAAAATGTTTATTGATGTTTGGATGAATTAAGCAAAATTTAAATAATAAACATAAGATAAAGATTTTCAACATCTCTCCTCAATAAGGTCTGAATGAGTTTACTAATACCAAGGCTCAGATTACCCTCTGCTCATCAGGAGGCACACTCAGTCATCTCACGATGATATCATTTAAATTATTCATACCTTTTATAAGGAGTTATCTTTAAAGGGAGAACAAATGCTTCATTGAGAGTCAACTTTCAAAATTAGAAGGTACTTCAATGGCCATTCAATTCAACCCATTCATAAAAAAGAAATGCCCATTCTAACATAACCGATAGGAGGTCATTTGGTTTTGGTTTTTTTTTTTTTTTTTATCTCCTAAGTGGGAGTGAGGAGACATTACCTTCCATGACAATGTTTCTATTTGGGGATAGTTCTAAATAGGATCTAAAAATCAAATAGAGATGGAATGGTCCTTTGGAGATTATCTACTCCATTTTATAGATCGGAAGATATGAGTCCAATAGTGGTTAACTAACTTGCCCAAAGGTCATATAGATTGTAAGTGGAAGAAGTTGGATTTGGATCCAGGTTCTCTAATGCTAAATCTATTGTTCTTTCTATTGTTATTGTTTTCCCTTTGGTGCTAAATAGAACAAATCTAATTCACCTATCTTGTGACAGCCCTTCAAATAATTAGAAAATAGTATTAACTTTCTTCCCCCAATAGTTTCTTTTCTAGGTTAAAGATTCCTAGTTTCTTCAAATGATCCTCACATAACTTGGACTTAATGTCTTTCACCATCCCAAATACTATCCTTATTAAAATCTGGCTTCCTTATTCTTTAAACATCATTTAGGACTACATGATCCTTCTGCCAGTGACACCATATCCTTTAGCTTCATCAACTGGATGAGGCTCTCCCAAATCATGCCTACATCTTCCATCCTATGTCTGATTTCGGCAAACAACCCTCTTTTAATTTTTTGGGTTTTTTAACATTTAATTTTCTTTAATTAACTTAGATCTTCTCCTAGAGTAAAAAATAAAGATGGGAGCTTTATTTAATAGATAAAGTCAGTCAGTTGACTTTTGTAGACATGACTACTTCCCTTGTCAGTATAGTGCTCTTCTGCCTCCTGGAAGGGATAGGGACAGGAAGAGAACCAGACAGAGGTGAGCTCAAGGAGATTCCTTTGACACTTTCCTTTGAAACATATTTCCTTTGAAAATTTCAATGAATTCTTTTCCTAGAGGCACAGACATAAATCACAAATGCCTAATCATCATGTGTAAGTCTTGTTCATGTCTTTCTGGAAATTTTTCATGTAGGATAATGAAGCAAATGATTATTGATATTTGCAAAGTTCTTTAAAACTTACAACCCAGTTTATAATATAATATCATGTGAGCTTCATGACAACCCTGTGAGGTGGGTACTTACAGGACTTATCTTTTCCATTTTACATATGAAGCTGAGGATCAGATAAACTAAAAGGCTTGTTCAAAGTTATGTAATTAGTAAGTACCAGAGTGGGGAGATGAACCTCCCAGATCTTCTGCACTCCAGTTCTAGCTCTTTATGTATTCCACATACTGAAGACTTTTCTGTTTCATTTCATATTTCATGGATATCATTGTAGCAGTTGGGCTGACCATCATTCACTTTATACCTGATCAGCCCATTTCTACAGTTGGACATTTCCTTGATGATGCATTATACTTAAATAAGCTATTATTGATAATATTCCCCAATCTACCTTGATTTAATTCAATAAGCCCTTCTCACAATGCATTATTCTAGGGACTTGAGATTATACAGACAAATTTCTGCCTTCAAAGAACTGACATTTTATTGCTATTCACCCTATGTCTTTTGATGGCCTTATAAATCACTTGAAATTTTGATTCTGAGATCCTGATGTCCCATAAAGTTATAGTTGTTCAGTGCAGACCTGATGATTACTATTGCTTAAAAAATCCCGTAAAAAATAAATGAAGTCTTCTTTCACAAGACACAATTTAGGGTTTCTGAAAGAGCTGGTCAGATTCTTTTTTTTTCTTTATTAAAGCTTTTTATTTGCAAAACATATGTGTGGGTAATTCTTCAACATTGACCTTTACAAAGCTTTTCATTACAAATTCTCCCCCCCCCCCGCCTAGTCCCCACCCCTCCCCTAGATGGCAGGAAGTCCACTACATGTTAATTATGTTAAAATACTTGACAAATCGAATATGTGCATACATATTTCCACACTTACCTTGTTGTACAAGAAAAATTGTATCTACAAGAAAAAAAAATCTGAGAAAGGAAACACAATGCAAGCAAACATCAATAGACAGCATGAAAATGTTATGTTGTGGTCCACATTTCATATCCCTCTCTCTGAGTGTATATGGCTTTCTTTAGTGAACAATTAGCACTGGTTTGAAACATTTCATTGTTGAAGAGAGCCATGTCCATCAGAATTGATCATCATATAGTCTTGTTGTTGCCGTGTATAATGATCTCCTGGTTCTGCTCATTTTGCTCAGCATCAGTTCATGCAAGTCTCTCCAGGCCTCTCTGAAATCATCCTGCTGGTCGTTTCTTATAGAACAATAATATTCCATGACATTCATATACCATAGTTTATTCAGCCACTCTCCAATTGATGGGCATCCATTCAGTTTCCAGTTTCTAGCCACTACAAAAAGAGCTGCCACAAACATTCTTGCACATGTGGTGCCCTTTCCTTCCTTTAAGATCTCTTTGGGATATAAGCCCAATAGAAACACTGCTGGATCAAAGGATATGCACAGTTTGATAACTTTTTGAGCAGAGTTCCAAATTGCTCTCCAGAATGGTTGGATCCATTCACAGTTCCACCAACAATGTATCAGTGTCCCAGCCCTCCCACATCCCCTCCAACACCCATCACTATCTTTTCCTGTCATTTTAGCTAATCTGACAGGTGTGCAGGGGTAGCTCAGAGTTGTCTTAATTTGTATTTCTCTGATTAATAGTGATTTGGAGCAACTTTTCATATGACTGGAAATAGTTTTAATTTCTTCATCTGAAAATTGTCTGTTTATATCCTTTGACCATTTATCAATTGAAGAATGGCTTGAATTCTTATAAATATGAGACAATTCTCTATATATTTTAGAAATGAGGCCTTTATCAGAACCCTTAAATGTAAAGATGGTTTCCCAATTTATTGCTTCCCTCCTAATCTTGTCTGCATTAGTTTTGTTTGTACAAAAACTTTTTAACTTAATATAGTCAAAATTATCTATTTGGCATTCAATTAAGAGTTCCAGTTCTTCTTTGGACATAAATTTATTCCATCTCCACAGGTCTGAGAGATAAACTATACTATGTTCTTTTAATTTACTTATAATATCACTCTTTATATCCAAATCATGAATCCATTTAGATCTTATCTTGGTATGTGGTGTTAGATGTGAGTCAAGCCCTAATTTCTTCCACACTAGTTTCCAATTTTCCCAGCAATTTTTGTTGAATAGTGAGTACTTATTCCAGAAGCTGAGGTCTTTGGGTTTATCAAACACTATATTGCTATAGTTATTGCCTAGTTTGTCCTGTGATCCTATCCTATGCCATTGATCAACTGCTCTATTTCTTAGCCAGTACCAAATGATTTTGATGACCACTGCTTTATAATATAGATTTAGATCTGGTACAGCAAGGCCATTTCCATCAGCCTTTTTTTTTTCATTAATTCCCTTGAAATTCTTGACCTTTTGTTCTTCCAAGTGAACTTTGCTACTATTTTTTCTAGATCTGTAAAATAATTTCTTGGGAGTTTGGTTGGTATGGCACTAAATAAGTAAATAATTGTGGGTAGTATTGTCCTTTTTATTATATTCGCTCAGCCTACCCATGAGCACTTGATGTTTTTCCATTTGATTAGGTCTGAGTTTATTTGTGTGGAAAGTGTTTTGTCGTTTAGTTTGTATAGTTCCTGACTTTTCCTTGGCAGATGGAGTCCCAAATATTTTATACTATCAATAGTTATTTTGAATGGAATTTCTTTTTGTATCTCTTGCTACTGAACTTTGTTGGTAATATATAAAAATGCTGATGATTTATGTAGATTTATTTTGTATCCTGCAACTTTGCTAAAGTTGTGAATTGTTTCTAGTAGTTTTTTAGTTGAGTCTCTAGGGTTCTCTACGTATACCATCATGTCATCTGCAAAGAGCGATAATTTGGTTTCCTCATTACCTACTCTAATTCATGTAATCTCTTTTTTTTTCTCTTACTGGCTGGTCAAATTCTTAAATGTGATCCAGGCTGCTCTCCTCTATTTAGTTCTAATCCCAATTCATTATGTATTATCAGTGTCAGTTCAAGAAATATATGTTGATGAACAAACACAGTGGGACTGCCTGTCCAAAAACATGTCACAATATGGGCACTATACATTTTTTGTCCATTTAGCTTTTATAAAGGGCTTACTGTTCTTTTTGTGGTCTAGAAAATGTAATGAAAGGATAATATAAATGACTATTTAATTTGTTTAAATAAAAAGGAATCAATTTTTCTTGAATATTTTTTCTTTTTGTACAATTTTCTCATCAGTTGTATGAATAATTTATTTTACACTCATGCAGTCTGTGTTGACACATTCATAGCAAAGGGGAGAGTAACAGATGTTCTCAACTTGAGAAATTTGTTAGTATATTATTGTAAACAAGTCATCAACCTTTCTCAGATTCAGTTTCTCATCTATAAAATAAGGTGATTAGATTCTATGGTTTCTAAGATCTCTTCCAATTCTAAATTTATGACTCTAGAGGCAAACTAAGTAATACAAAAAATAAAACATTAAACTTGAAATCAGAAAGCTCGCATTCAAATCTGGTCTCCTATGCTTATTATTTTTTGTAATCCTTGATGATGTTTAATCCATTGCCTGCTTGAGTTACCTAATCTGAAATATGGGGACAATGATAATTAATAAATAACTAGTTACTTAATCCCAGGTTTGGACAAAATGAATTAATATTTGTAATGGTCTTTGCAAACTTTAAAGTACTATATAAATGCTAGTCATTATTTTTAGCTATTAAATAAACTGAAAACTGCTTCAGGGGAAAGATTTTGGAGTAGGAAAGAGAATCACATTGGCTATACTTGAGGGTTTTTTTTTGACATATACATTGTTCAGTCTGGTTATTCAGATTATGGTGGGGGGTGGATAGGGGGAGTTTCATTACAAGAAACTTGTTGCTGAATCCTGATACTCTATAAACATACTCTTTCCCCAAAAAAGAAGAGACCCCAACTGGCTTAAAAATGGTTAGTGAAATTTCTTTCAAATGAATATGGATTTAACTCATTTTGTTGCATTCCAGGGCTTAACGGCATCATTTGTCTACAATCAGGCCCCTTTGGGACATCTACTCACCAATAAGAAAGCTACTTCTGTTTGATTTGGGTCTTGTGGAGTTCATCTTTTCCACCTGTATCCTTCACTGATGAACTTCTCAGGTAAGCATATGTCTTCCTGTTTCATGCCTCATATATATTCTTAGTAGATCACTAAATCCTGCTATCAGGGTTCTAGGATTCCCTGCTAACAGGGATGGAAGTAGACTTATTCTGGATATATTTCCTCAGCTCTCTGTAGCTTTCAGAATCTCTCCCAGGAAACTTTTGCTTTCCCTAGTAATCACACTTCCAGTGAGAATTCCTTCTTCTTTACTTAAAAATAGCTAATCATACCTCTGTCTTTTGGAAAAACCTCTCTGTAATCCAGAGCAGAGCTAATAGGTTGGGATGGGATGGTTCCAGGCTTTACCACAGATTGCCATCATGTTTGACGACCTTTTGTTGAGCCTAGGATATGCGACTCCAGAACTTTATTTTTCCCACTTTATTCAAAGCTCTAGGTTTACTTCAAAAGTTCTATTCTATTCTATTCTAGAATTCTATTCTAATTCTATAAGAAATTAAAGAGAAAAAGGATTCTGGATTGGTATACAGAAGTGTTTCCCAACAAATAGAGATGAAAATGAAATGGGTTGCCTCATGAGGTAATGAGTCTCCCTAACATTGCAGAAACCCATTCATCAGCAATGTTGTAGAGGGAATTTATCCCTTAGATAGGGATTTAGACTAGATGACATCTAAAAGCTCTTCTATCTTTATGATTTTCTATCACACTGAATCAGACTCAGGTCATAGTCCATATTCTCTTTTTAATAGTGACATCAAGAGACCTTTTTGTGAAAAAGCATCTTCTGGACATCTCCCTCAAAGTTTAGAGAGATACCCTCCAAACATTTTTAAGCCCTGATTTATGACCGATTATCATTCTGTTGCCATTGGCTTTATCTAAGCTGTAATTACTCTCCCTGATAGCAGGCACTATCTCTAAATAATCTTTGTGCCTCTTCCAGTGACTGGCTGATGGAATCTATTGAAATTTTTAACTTGGTGTTTGCTTTGGCAGCACATATATAAAAATTGGAATGATACAAGTTTTAGCTTGGCATCAAGCAAGGATTACATGCAATTGTTCCAAATTTTAAATAAAAACATCTTATCAATCCATAAAGGCACTCTCAGGATTTACACAAATACAACTATGAAATATTTTTATAGGAATAAAGAAAAATTTAAATAATTGGGGAATTAGTCATATTAAATAGTGATACCAATGTAATGAAAATTATAATATTGCATAAGATCAATTTGTGGATTTGGTATAAGGTTGATTAAATGTATTACTTGATAAAAGCAAATAAAATTATAGCAGAATTCATTTGGAAGAAAAAAGATCAATTGAAAATAACATTTTAAAAAAATAGGTAAGATATGGGCCTTATATTATCAAATCTCAAAATATATTTCAAAGCATGTATCATTAAAACTATTAGAAATTGCTTTAGTTTTGAATAACTTCACATGTGGTTTCTTAATGGGGAACTTGGGGTAGGGATAAAGGAGAGAATCTGAAACTCAAAAACCTAAAAAAAAAAAACAAATATAAAAAATGTTTTAAATGTAACTGGGGAAAATATTAAATAAATTTTAAAAATTAAATAAATAAGATTAAAGGTAAAAAATAATAAAATGAGAAATGATCTCTAAATTTCCTTCTTTTAAAAGTGCTTTAAGAAACTTAAAAAAAGAATAAGTGGAACAAATAAAATACCCAAGACCCTGAAGCAATAATAATACAATAAAACAAGAAAAATATAAATAACTTTAATGGAATAATAAAAGTACTTTGCATTTATATAGAGTTGTAAGGCTTGCATGGCACTTTGCATGGTTTTTGATCCTCACAACTTTGTGAGGTAGGTGCTATGCTTATTCTCACTTTATAGATGTAGAAACTAAGGCAGAGAGAGGTCAAAAGACAAGTCACACAGTTAATAAGTATTTTAAAGAGAACCTTTATATTATTGACCTAAAACAACATGACACTTACTTATAAACTCAGTTTTGTTTGCTAATTTTATCTTGCACAAATAAATAAGATATGTAGTTAATTCTTTTAATTTCTTATACTTTTAATATGTATTTTTGTTGAATTTATCTTTCCACCAGTCATTTCTGTGAAGAAAAATTTAAAGCCCTCTCCTTGCTGCATATGGAACATAGCCTTGTGACAAAGAGTAACAATTACACAAAACATCTAGTGATCATATCAGATAATTTACAAAACATTTTGCTTCTTCGATGAAAATGGTTATATGTTAAATGATCTGCTCTCTCCATTTTTCCCCCAGTTACTCAGTTTGACATCCTTTCAGTTATTTTTCTATCTACATTTCTGTCTATATTATAGATATTGTATATGTATGTGTAGACAAACACATACATATTCTTATATTACACCTAGTATAAAGAGTCCCACTTTTTTTTCTGAAATTTTCATACTCAAGATTTTTTTCTGCTGTGCAATATAGGCCATTGCTATATTCATATACCACAATTTTTCCTCAGACTTTGACAGACTTCCTCTTTGTTGCAAATTCTTTACTACCAAAAGAGTATTGTCATAATTATGTTGGACTTTTGTTTCAGTCTTTCACTTCCTTTATGTGAAAACTCAGTCATGGGATTTCTGGGTCAAAGAGCTTGAAAGTTTGGTCCCTTTTCTTGCACAACTGTTGAACCAGTTCACGACTCTCCCTTCTCACAACCTTAACTATTCCCATATTTTGTGTTATGTAGAGTAAAACCTCAGCACTGTTTCAATTTTAATTTCTCTTACCATTAATTTGAATATATTTTATATGATAATTTATATTTTTCAATGCTTAAAATTGTTAGTATCTTTTTATTAATTAAAGGTTGTTTTGGTGGCAGTTAGGTAAAGCAGAGAGTAGAAAAATGGCTTCGAGTCAGGAAGAATTGAGTTGTAATCTGGCTTCAGACTCTTACTAGTTGTGTAATTTGCTTAACTTGACTTAATTGACAATTCACTCAACTTCAGTTTGCCTCAGTTTCCTCAGCTGAAAAATGGAAATGATAATAGTACCCAATTCCCAGGATTGTTGAGAGGATAAAATGACATTTTTATGAAATGTTTATCACAATGTCTAGCATATTATAGATTCTCTATAAATACTTAATCCATTCACAATTTTCCTATTACAACTAGGTAGTATAATAGATACAACACTGAACTTGTTATCAGGGATCAGGAATCAGGAATCAGGAAGATCTGAGTTTAAATTCTTACAGATTCTGTAATCCTGGGCAAATTACTCCACTTCATTCAAAGTGAGTTTCTCATCTGTAATTGAGGATAATTAAAATACCAATTTACAGGGTTGTTATAAACAAATAAACAAATAAACAAATGAGATAATATTTGTAAAATTCTTTGCAAACTTCAAAGTATTATATAAATTTATTTATTATCTGTTAATAGTTCTATTTATTTGTATTAATTCCTATATATCTTATATATCAGATTATCATGATATTTGGTAGAACTTTTTTTCATCTTTCTCTTTTTATTCTGTCTATGTTTATGTGTGTAGAAACTCATTTAATTTTATGGAGTAAAATTTCTTCATTTTTCCTATTCCATACCTTGCTTTGATTTTGATTTAGTTTATGCTTTGTGGTTAAAAATACTTCCCCAGAGTATGAAAAATATCTGATCTTATACTCTTATAATTTCATTAATTCAAAGATGACTAGGGAAAAAAGGAAAATAATCTATAGGCATTAAATTATTTATAGTGTCAAAGAACTAGAAATTGCAAATAAGGCTGGCAATTAGGGAATGGCTGAACAGGTTGTGGAATATGATCATTATGGAATACTACTGTGCTATAAGAAAGATGAGTTCAATGATCTTAGGAAAAAAAATGGATATACTTTAATGAAATAATGAATGAAATGAGCAGAACCAAAAGAATATTGTATACAATGACAGCAATATCTTAATAACAACCTGGAGTGAATAAAACATTACAATTATTATAATTACCCAAATTAAATACAAAGGATATATGAAGGAAAACTCTATCTGCCCCAGGAAAAAGAACTAATGAATAAAAATGTGTTTTATTTGTCAACCACCATCAAGATATATAGTATAATTTAGTCAAGTTCTAGTTCAGAAAAATACTGCTTGTATGACTCTGGGCAAATCACTTAAACTCCATATAGCCTCCAAAATTATAAATTCTACAGAAGCTGATGAGCAATATCATAGAAATAATTTCTTTATCTAGGTGTTCTTTGAACCAGTATGATCACAAATTCAACCATTATATTATCTAGTAAGAGTCTGGATGATTACAAATTAATAATATGGTTTGAAGGATAATAATACTACCTGATTCATTTGTATTTTTCCATTATTTTCTTTGATACTATAGATTTTTTTTATTGTTCCAAATGAATTTTGTTATTCCTTTGTCTGGTTCTATAGTCACTCAGTATATTAAATAAGCATAGCATTAAGATTTAAGTAGATTTCTTCTCTACATATGTGTGTATGAGAGACAGAGAGACAGAGAGAAGAGAGACAGAGATAGAGAAGAGTGAGACACACACACACACACACACAGAGACAGAGAGAACAGAACTTGGAAAGTAGACCTGGAAAGCTAGTATTTAAACATGTCCCTGATATTTAGCTTACTTCCCTAGAGATTTCAGGGAATTACCCATGATTGAGTTTCAGGACTCTTGATTGAACTGAGATATCTTATTCCCAGTGTGAGAGCTGTGCATTATCTGGTATATTCTAATCTGTATAACTTCTCCAATATCCATTTTACTATTTGCTCTGGTAAATGAATATACTATTATCCCTTACACATTTCATAACATGAGGTGAGGAATGTGGCATTCCCATAATCTGGAAAATATGCACAAAAAATTTTAGCCCTCATTTCATACCAAAGAAGTCCAAATTATTGTGGTATTAAAAGATAAAATACATTGATATTATACAATGCTATACATAGATTTTATGCATTTATGAGTTTCTAAACTTTCTATATCATCTGCTGGTCTTTACATGTTATCTTTGGCTGCCTCAAAACTCCTTCAAAATTCTCATTTAATTTCCTATGCTGACCTATGATATATCAAAATATATGTGGAAGGGATAACTATGTCC